>JAXIVJ010004799.1:10000-35000 GCA_036785665.1 Chirona hameri
CATTATAGTCTGTTTTGGGGCCTCTTGAATCTGCCCAGGGGCCATTAGAGCCTGCCCAGGGGGCCTCTCCAGCTTGCCCAGGGGCCCATTGAGTTTGTTCAAGGGCCTCTTGAACCTGCGTAGGGGCCATTAGAGTCTGTTCAGGGGCCTCCGAGCTTTCCCAATGGTCCATTGGTCCTGTTCAGGGGCCTCTTGAACCTGCCCAGGGGCTATTAGTCTGCTCAGGGGGCCTCTCGGTTTGCCAAGGGGCCATTGGGTCTGTTCAGGGCCCTCTCGAGCTTATCCAGAGGGCCATTGAGTCTGTGAACGGGGCCCTCGAGCCTGCCCAGGGGATGCTAGCCGTCGCCTGGAGCGCCTGCTATAGCTGGAGCGACTGCTAGCATTGGTCGGCGCGGTCATAATGAGCGGTAATGTGCTGTACTCTGACCCACCTGGTGCAATGTTTTCTTGGGTTTAAAAATGGTAATTTGATAAGTCTGATGCGCTTTTGAATTCGGGGCGGCTGGGGGATGATGGTAGTACAACACAATGTAACAATTTTCCTCTCCGGAGAGTATGTGCTGCAATATTTTTCAGCCAGGGGAGTCGCCGACGGGAGGGTCGGGAGCTGGGGGGGGGGGGGGGGGGGGGGGGGGGGGAGTCTGGACAAACTCCCCCCACTTTTAGAAGGCAGGGGAGGGTCGACCCCCCACACACACACCTTTTGCGGGAAAAATTAACAATTTATCTAAAAAATGCCTTTGCAGTTCAGTCAAAATCCAGCTGTCAAAAACTAGTGTCAAAAAACTGGAAGTCAAAAACTAGTGTCAAAAAACTGGAAAATTTCGCGGCATGACACAAGTTTCGCAATTGCTTATCCACGTCAAATCGCACAAGAAATTCCTCGACCCTCTCCGATTTTGATGAAAGTTGGTACACCTGTAGTGTCAAGTGAAAGCAACATACACACCCACTGTTAGGTCCGGGTGACCTCAAGGGTCATATTTAGAGGTCATCGAAGGTCACGATTTTTTGCGTACTTTATATCAATCAAACGCCTATATCTTTTATGCTAATGGACTTAGCGGAATACACCTAATATCGAAGTGCTCTACAGGGTTGGACCATTCGGAAATAGGGGTAAGAATCTACGTGACCCCAATTTGACCTTTGACCTGACCAGGTCAAAATAATAAAATGTATGTTTCTATAAGTTTGCCTGCTCGTAACTAGTCCAAACTTGGCAGAATAAATGAACGTAACATCCTCTAAGAATGGCGGAGACTTTTTCACTTTTTGAGATACCGCCCTCTGAGTATGGTAAGGAAGTGAAACAGAGCAATGCCCCGAGGCTATTTTCATGTCGCTTGCCATAATGTCGGTTTCTTTGGACCGATTGACGTCCAATTTGGTGGGTAACTTCCGGTTGACAAAGTCAATAACTTCCCGAGTTTTCAGCTTGCCCTGACCTCGCATGACCTAGCATGACCTAGGAATAGTATATTGCCCATAGATACGTATTACCTATACGGTGTTTTATAGATGTTCAGGAGCATAACACATATTATGCACAGGTGTTAACAGGTGACATTTATGGTTTCCATTGAGATCATGACCCCGGATGAGCTTTTCAGAGGTCAACCGAGGTCACTGACCTTTGATGACCTGAGATGATATTTTTGGCCTCTGGAGATTTCTAGGACATTTTAGGATGCTGATTTTCAAATTTGGAATCAATTTTACATAATTATATATTCCACTGGGGTCATGCCAGGGGGCTCACTCCGGCACCTTCAGCATTACGCGGGAGGGTCCCATCCAATACCAGCCCTCTGATTGGTCGTGACGTCAACGGTACATGACTTTTGCTAGCCGGCATGATTATCGTGCAAAGTCCCATTGGGATCCCCCTCTAACTCGAAAACTAAAAAGGCTAGAGAGACGCAGAGAACGGCCGTTCGAAAGCTCCCTACAAGGCCATTCGAAGTTACTTCGGGTATTATTTGGCTCAAGTCAATATTGAGATCACCAGAGGTCATCAAAGGTCACACTTTCCAAGTAAAGGACTTTGCTCTAGAAACCCCCAAATATCTCGTGAGTTATGACCGCTAGAGTAACACACGGAAAAAAAACAATCGAAAGCTCATTGAAATTCAAATCGCCACAGTTTACTGAAATTTAAGCTCAGCTCAATAGTTTAGGCCCCAGAGGTCACCAAAGGTCACGAGAACATTTGTTTCCAAATCGTTTTTCATAAATAACTTTTTATTGGTTACGACATATAGCAGTAAATTTAACACCATCGTGTTTGTCTCGCAAAGGCGCTTCGAAACAACATATTAATGGTGACCTGGTTAGGTCAACTTCAAAATTTGACCTCCGGTCAAGGTCATTTGGTGACCCAGGTAGGTCATATTGCATATAGGGCGACGCGACTCGATGAGACAAACACAGTGGTGTCATTGTCACGTCTCTACCTTTATTCTAGCAAGAGTTATTGGCAAAGAAGTGCTGGTGACCTGAGATGACCTCAGCTGACCTCGCAGAGGTTACTGAGCAACAATTGCACCTGGGTCATCAATAATGAGCTAACATAACATGATTCTGAAAGAATTGGCTTGATCCAATGCATATTCTCTGAAAAGGAAGCATTTGTATATTTTCCCAAATTGACTTATAATGTGCAGGTCACGGAATTGACCTGACCTTAGGTTACCGATACAAACAAAAATTCGAGATAAACTAATTGTAGGTACTTATGACCAGCTGAAATCCTGCAAGTTTCAAATTTATCGGACAAACATTGTGGCTTTGGCACGACCACAAACTAGGTCACTTGACGTGACCTGGTAGCCTGACTTGAGACGACCTGAAGTAAAAACTTTCACACAATGTGAGTATTTGATGCACACAGCCGTGCCAAATTTGCTAATGGGGTGAGCCGAATGCTAAATGCTGGTGGGGGCCCCGAGGTGCCCCCCAGCCAGCCTGAGGGGCCCTGTAAGGCCGACAGAAGGCCCCTCAATCGGCCTGAAGGAGCCCTCGGTAGGCCTGAGGGGGCCCTCGGTATAGGCCTGAGGGGGCCCTCGGTATAGGCCTGAGGAGCCCTGAGTCGGCCTAACGGGGGCCCTCGGTAGGCCCCTCGGGGCCCTTGGAAGGCCTGAGACTTCAACATGGGCCTGTCCGACATTTTTTTGCGACCCTTTAGAGGCCCAGCAATATATAGTGGCCTAAATCTGAGGAGATCTGGTGGGGGGCGTCACTTTGACCATCCCTGAGGTTTCTCGAGAATAGCGAGACAACAGCGGCGCGCAGCAAATTTGGCACGGCTATGTGTGCACCAATTACCCACATTGTGTGAAAGTTTTAACTTCAGGTCGTCTTAAGTCAGGTCACAAGGTCACGTCAAGTGACCTTACCTCCAAAAATGTTTGTGGTCGTGCCAAAGCCACAGTTTGTCCGATAAATTTTAAGCTTGCAGGATTTCTTCAAGTCATAAGTACCTACAATTCCTCTGTCTCGGATTTTTTTTTTGTATCGGTGACCTAAGGTCAGGTCAATTTCGTGACCTCCCATTATAAGTCAATTTGGAAAAATATACAAATACTTCCTTTTCATAGAATGTGTATTGGATCAGGCCCGATTATTTCAGAATCATGTTATTTTAGCTCATTATTGGTGCAATTGTTGCTCAGTGACCTCTGCAAGGTCGGCTGAGGTCCTCTCAGGTCACCAGCACCTTTTTGCCAATAACTCTTGATATAATAAAGATAGAGATGTACAAATGACACCACTGTGTTTGTCTCGTCGCGTCGCGTCGCCCCATATGCAACATGACCTACCTGGGTCACCAAATGACCTTGACCTGAGGTCAATTTGGTTAAGTTTACCTAACCAGGCCACCATTAATATGTTGTTTCGAAGCGCCTTTACGAGATAAGAACGATGGTTTTAAAATTAATGCTATATGTCTAACCAATAACAAGTTATTTATGAAAAACGATTTGGAAAAAATGTCCTCGTGACCTTTGGTGACCTCTGGGGCCTAAACTATTGACATGAGCTTAAATTTGAATACAACTACCGGGATTTGAATTTGCATGAGCTTTCGGTTGTTTTTTTTCCGTTTGTTACTAGCTCTCTAGTTCCCTAGATATTTGGGGGCCTCTAGAGCAAAGTTTTTCACTTGGAAAATGTGACCTTTGATGACCTCTGGTGACCTCAATATTGACCTGAGCCAAATAATATCCGAAGTAACTTCGAATGGCCTTGTAGAGAACTTTCGAACACTGTTTTCTGCGTCTTGCTAGCCTTTTTAGTTTTCAAGTTAGAGGGGGGGGATCCTAATGGGATTGTACACGCTGATCATGCCGGCTAGCAAAAGTCATGCACCGTTGACGTCACGACCATCGACCAATCAGAGGTCTTGAGACCCTGTTTTTGGCCGGAATGGCCTACCTTGTTATATAGCCTTGGGTCATGCACTTCACACGTCAACCGAGGTCACTGACCTCCGATGACCTGAGAGGACATTTTTGGACTATGATAGCTTCTAGGACATTTTGTGACGCAGATTTCAAATTGGCACCCATATTTTGCATAATAGTATAATATAATTATATGAAATGGATTCCAAATTTGAAATCAGCATCCTAAAATGTCCTAGAAACTTCCAGAGGCCAAAAATATCATCTCAGGTCATCAAAGGTCAGTGACCTCGGTTGACCTCTGAAAAGCTCATCAGGGGTCATGATCACAATGGAAATCAGAAATGTCACTTGTTAACACCTGTGGATACGTGTTATGCTCCTGAACATCTATAAAACACCGTATTACCTATAGGTAATACATATCTATGGGCAATACACTATTCCTAGGTCATGCTAGGTCATGCGAGGTCAGGTCAAGCTGAAAACTCGGGAAGTTATTGAATTCGTCAACCGGAAGCTACCCGCCAAATTGGACGTCAATTGGTCCAAAGAAACTGACATTATGGCAAGCGACATGAAAATAGCTTCGGGGCATTGCTCCGTTTCACTTCTTTACCATATTGAAAGGGCGGTATCTCACAAAGTTAAAAAGTCTCCGCCATTCTTTTTTGCACATTCTTAGAGGATGTTACGTTCATTTATTCTGCCAAGTTTGGACTAGTTACGAGCAGGCAACTTATAGAAAATACATTATATAATTTTTGCCTCGTCAGGTCAAAGGTCAAAGTGAGGTCACGTTGATTTTTACTCCTATTTCCGAATGGTCCAACTCTGTGGAGCACTTCGATATTAGTTTTATTCCGCTAAGTCCATTAACATAAAATATATAAGCGCTTGATTGATATAAAGTACGCAAAATATCGTGACATTTTATGACCTCTAAATATGACCCTTGAGGTTACCCGGACCTAAAAGTTGGTGTGTATCTTTCTTTCACTTGACACTACAGGTGTACCAATTTTCATCAAAATCTGAAAGGGTCGGGTACGAAACCGCCCCTTTTTGTGCGATTTGACGTGGAATGACCCTTATACAAGTTTGGAAAATGGGTGAGAAAAAAAAAAATAATTTAGTGTCTGGCAGAGGCTCTCCTTGGCGGTTATTGCCGGCCCCAGGGCCCATTGACATTCCCTTCATAAAATATTCACTTTTAAGTTTCAAGCAGGCTACATGTTTAGCTAGTTTGCCGAGTTCCGAAAAAGGCGACGCGAACGCAAAGACGAGGAGATCGGCACCAGGAAAGCGGCTCTAGCGGTGCACAATTTGCTGGACCGAAGAGCTAATAGTGGAAACAGGCCAGGACCATCTCCCCAAGCCATCTCACCTCACGATCTGGTTCCAATAATAACATTTCGTTTTCCAGGACCTAAAATTAAAATTTTCACGCCGCTTCGCGGCGTCACATAGGTAGTCATCGTCATAACGAAGCCATAGTCATCGTCATCGGTTCGTCGTAACGCTGAATTGAATTAATAGGATTTTTAGCTTATTATCTTCTACAAGGCCCACCGCCTATGTTTTTTTTTGGGGGGGAGGGGAGGGGAGGATTATCAGGCAAAACCGTAAAAATTTCGCGCCGCTTCGCGGCGCTAACTAACAAGTACATACCTACCTACTATAACATGAAGTCCACATACAAAATGCTGCAAAGGCTTAAGTACACGTATCAAAATGGGGGTACATTTTTTCGTCATTTCAGCCGCCCCCACACTCAAAAGCCGACCCCCCCCCCCCCCCCACCTGTTGTCAGCTAAGATAGAATTGCCCCCCTGTCGTAACAATACAAATTAGTAATGCGCTCAGTACAATGTAATGGGATTATACGGGTTTCCGTCCTGAAAGTAAATGCACTCTTTTGCAGTTGTATGAGCTTTGAACACGTTTAAGACATATAACAGGGACCTCAATGCTCATTTAGTCCATTATTTCAGAAATTATCAGCGTTAAAACTTGGGCGTTTTTCGAGACTAGTATCAGATAACGAGTACTTGATCGGCATTACTGTCCACCACTTTTATCTTAAGATCAATTTTAGAGTTTTTAATTATCTGCAAGTCCTACACTGGATCACACAATTATTATGCAGTACAAAACTGACGGGACTTTGTATTACTACACACTGTTCGTTGAGGTTTTGTGTTTTTGTGGTTTTCTTTTCTCTGGCGTTGATAATTTGGTGGTGTATTCATTTTTTTTTTGCCATGAAAATTCATGAAAAATATAGAAGTTTATGGGAAAACTAGGTAACTGCTGCTGTCGTTGGAACAAAACAAGTTTATTTTCTTTCAAATATTGCTTATTTTACCGGAAATATGCCATACGTGAGGTGTTTTTATTACCATAAAAGAGATGACTGGCTCTGCCTCAGCCGGTCCTGCAGAAAATACGCGGTGGCATCACCGCGCACTTTGGAATGTCCTTACGTGCAGAAGAGGTTATTTCCAGAAAAATGTGGCTACCGTGGGACTTCTACCACCTTTATAAGTACGTTTTACTATGTAACTCAATTATTCTGGGGAAAAAACCGTATAATCGCTTTAACTGAGGGCCCTGGTCCAATCCAGCTCACCAAAAGTAGACGAAGAAAAATTGTTAAAAAAGGGGGCCTCACAAAATAAAGTGGCCGAAATCCGTAGTTTTTCATATCCAGTGGTATTTTGTGGGGGTGGGGAGCCTCTCCCAGGTGCTTGTCCCCCCCCCCCCTTCTGAAGGTCTGGCTGCGCCCCAGCTGTCAGTATGTACAATGTACATACATACCTATACTTCCTTTCTCTGGTGTTTGCTTAAATAGAGGACGTCAAAGTAACTTCTGTACGTACTTCGAAATAAAATAGTCATTTACGAAAACCAATGTGCAGCTTGGTATATGCTATCTAGCATACCAATTGAAAATACTTGAACGCTCAATAGAAGCCCACCCCATGATGTTATATATAAGGTAACCGTGAGTCTGTGACAAATGGCTAGCAGCTTACGTCGTACTCTTCTCTTTCTGCAGTCTCCTTTTCAAATTCCGCCTGCAGTCCCTCGATTTCCTCAGTCTTCTCAATCATTTCAGAATCATACTTTTGCAGCCAGTTTTCCAGCTCCGACTCGATTTTGTACCTCAAATATGGAGAAGATCGAGGAAAAGAAATGACGATTATTTCGAGAGAACAAAATAACAAGTGATAGTCGTCTGATTGGGAACTTGAACGTTATTTTGAGCCAGCTTCACTTGGGGGGGGGGGGGGGGATAATGCTTGTAAGAGCACAATTAATGGCACATATAATCTAATGACTATCCTCATTACATCCTGATGAGTGACCACCATGGCTCAAAATCTGGCAAATGATAGCAGTGTAAAAATGCAAATCACTAGTAAATCATGATATGGGGAAAATTGTTCTGGAGAATGCGGCTATTGATAACACGTCTCCTATACGCCTGTCGCTTCACGCTACGTGTTTCTATGGAAATGTGCCACTGTACATCTGATGTGAATTTTAACGCCGACACATTTCCGTAGTCCGGGCTGACTCACTTTCGTTTTTTGAGCGCCGCTTCGGCCCCTCTGTTGCTGATTCTCAGGTGCTGCAGGCCGGCGATGTTACGGTCGTAGATGACCCGCAGCCGGTCCCGCTCCATCTGGTAAGCGGCTCTGGCGGCGGTGATGTCGCCCTCTGCCTCGGCTCTGCCAAACAATCACACATACACACAGTCACACGCACACGCACACGCACACGCACACGCACACGCACACGCACACGCACACGCACACGCACACGCACACGCACACGCACACGCACACGCACACGCACACACAAATTAACTCAAAATTCATATATATGCAAAATTTGTGTTGGTAAAAAGCCGTAGCTCCATTTTGGCTCCGATTTATGTCAGGAAGAATGCCGTAAGTGTGGTTTTCATCAGGAATAAAGCCGTAACTCGCCAAAACATCCGACTTACGGCTTTCTTCCTGGCGGACACGTCTCCCGGAGAGGTATTCACGTCACAAAAAGCTGTATCTTACGGCTGAGGCATTTAACTGAGGCACTTAATTTTGCCGAACTGAGGTATTTAATATCATCAAGCGGATGGAGCTTACAGAATGGACGGCACAACGCAGGGGTCTGCGACTTACCCTGTACTGTACTTCTCAGCATATTCTTTAGCATTATCCGCGACCAGGCGCGTAACCACCACTGGGGTCACTGGGGATTTATTCAGTCCCCAGTAACATTTTCAGATTTTAACATTACGCCTATGGGCGTTGCATGGAAATAATCGACTTCAAAGTGCCTCCGTCCCCACCTACTTTCGGTAGGTGGTTACGCCTATGTCCGCGACCTGACATCCGAATCAGAAGAAACAAATAATGTGGACGATGTGGCGCTCTGGTGCACCACCAGACACGTCAGCAAAAGGTGCACTATACTACAAGAAACATTATTGCAGCTAGAGAGGTGCCCCACCCAGTAGAAGATGACCGGTAGTCCGGAGAAGCACCATATTCACACTGGATTCAACCAAAGCCAGGAGAGGCCGTCCTTCACCTCCAATAGCAAACAGTGCCATGCAACATTTCTCGCTGGACTGCGGCCTTGCCTTCAACCAACACATCAAACAAGTCGATGGGCACATGAGCTTGCGGAACAATGTCCTCCGAACCACGAATGACACGACTTTGGGTGCGCCAGACGTCGGAGCTTTGTAACATCTGCGCGACGTTCTCGCGAGTCTGTGCCTGGATATCCGAAGCCAACAAGGTCAGCGTCGAAGGGCTAGAGATTGTCCATCACTTGGTATGCCACACCATCACTGGGTGCCTGAGGTAAACCACGACAGGATCACTGACCAGGGAGGCTGGCCTTCAACACTTCGCCACCAGAAGAAAGCTGTTAGCAGCAGTTGCGACAGAGAAACACGCATGGAACCTCCTGCGGCCGGAGAACCGCTCCCGATGTCGGCTGCGGTATAACCGAAGCTGTCAGAACGAGACTGGCAAGGATCGAAGTGACCGGCCTCCGCAGCCCGCCGAGAGCAGCTGCTCATCGCCACAAGCATCGCGTTGTGGGACGCCGAACAACATTCATATAACCACCAGCTTGTCGACAGCCTGCACTAGAACCGTCCCGCCGGAGGAGATGCGAAGAGCTGCAGAGGAGACGCTGGACCAGATGCCGGGGAAGGTTTCGTGCGGAGCGAAAGGGTGATGTTGGTAACACTTTACTCCCTGCTGGGGAGGCACCGTCCCCGTGTGAAGAGCCTCCTGTACACCGCTGTGAGGAGCAGCTCCCGGAGACATCTCTCCCACCCTCGGGAAAGTCGTCACGGGACCGGCTCAAAAGATCACAGACTTGCTTCGAAGGGTGGGCGGACGAGACCACCCGTCGCCCCGCCCTATCGCACCCTTGCTGGCGGCACGTGTGGTGTACGGAAGAAGACCGTCTGCAAGCGGCCGGCACCCAGTAAGAAAGTGAATGGACAGCGACAGCTCCGCCAGGCACCATGCCATAGGCTCCGAGTACAGCTCAGACGGTCTGCGGCTTGCCGTCTTCTGCGCCACAGTATGATCTTATTGGAGGCTGGGAACTCCGAATGTGATGTTGCCCAAGAAAGCACGAGTTTGTTTCCCGGCTCATGCGATATTGAAAGTCCCATAAGCTGGTGACCGGTGACGAATCTGCTGCCGTGAAGTCTGGTTCATTATGAGCCTGTGTAGCTCTCTGCCGCACCAAGTGCTGTCATCCAGGAGCGCATACAATGTAATGCAAACTTCAGCATGTTTGATTATGCATGTGGGTGTGATCCTTCATACGTACTCTAGTGTAATTCCAGGACATTCCTATGTTACACGAAATGAATGGGAATGAACGGGCACGATGAGATACGGCAATTTTCCTGAGAGCAGAATGAATGCAAACTAGAGCTGCCACTTTTCAGGCCTGTGACTACCCGCGCCGCGCCGCAAACATTGTTCAACTACCCACCACTACCCACGTGCTCAAATAAACTGTCAACTACCCACAACTACCCTCAACATAAATTGTACTATTTTGGGATTGAAGCAAATTAAAGAAGAAACCTTTAAATTAGGCAAATTCATGCAATAAACTTGAATGATATTGCTGAAATGAGAGCGCAGTCACCAGTCACTGAAATAAGGCTTAAAACTTTCCTTTTTTGAAAAGTTGAAAATTCTGCTACCCGCCAACTCCCCACTTCAGCCAAATGATTGCTTGTGCTACCCACAACTACCCACGTGGGTAGTAACTACCCACGCCTCGTGGGTAAGCGGGTAGAAAGGTGGCACCTCTAATGCAAACTCCAATATACGGCGTTTTACCTGACTTACTGTTTTTTCCTGACAGTTTTAGCGATATTTGAAGCAGTTTTCCGCCAGGAGAAAAGTTTTTTGAAGTTACATCCTTTTCTATGGGAATCATGAAATTTAAAGCAAGCCATTGAATTAAGCGCATTAAGACGCACCTGATGGTATATCATAGCATACACCTGTGTAAAGCGTACACGTGTCAGGCTTGGAAACAGTATTTTTTCTTCTCCTGAACAATTTTGTTCGGCTAACACCGGAGCTCGGGGGAGCAGTGTCTCGTCTCACCGCGAGACCCCCACCCTCGACCCCGACGGACAGCATCTCGATCCGACTGGACGTTGGATCGCTGCCGATCGGCGCCACCGCTGGGGAGAGGAGTGCGGCTCGACCTGTAGTGGATGCCACAGTGTGCCACCTGGCTGTGGACCGACGGCTCGGCGACCGCCGGAGTGCGGGACGGGGGATCCGGGGTGTTCGTGGACTACCCGGACGGGGGCCGCCACGTGATCAAGAAGGCGGCGGGCAGCATATGCTCCAGCTACCGGGCCGAGATGGTCGCGCTTCTAGCGGCCATCGAGTACCTCCTGGAGCACCCTGTCTACACGGAGGGACCCGTCATCCTCTGCTCAGACTCGCAGGGCCGCCCTGGCGACGCTCCGAAGTGGCCCAGCTGCCCAGACTTCGACTCTGGGCGCGGCCATCTGGGAGGGGCTGATCGACCTGGCAAACGGCGGATCCCGGCGGATGCACCTCCAGTGGGTCCCTGCCCACTGCGACCTGGAGGGGGACGAGCGGGCAGACACCATAGCGAAAGAGGCCTCGGCCCTGCCGCAGCGGGGGGTTCCCGTGGATGTCCGCACCTCGTGCCGTGCGGCAGCCCCGGGCGGCCAAGGCCAGGTCCGTCCGGGAGTAGCCCGCCGGCTGGTTCAAGACCTTGATGAAGGTCCACCTACCCGAGCCGCGCCCAAGGAGCACCCCGAGGGACAGCGGTGGATGTCCACCAACTGCGCGCGGCCACTGGTCCGGGTCAGCGCATAACATGCACAGAATAGGACGAACCCCAGCCCGGAATGCCAACAGTGTAGCAGTAAGGCGTGCCGGGCGAACTGCTGCACCGTCTGCAGAGAGACACGTCGGAGCTGATCCTGCTCAACTGCCCGGCCCTCATGGGAGTCCGACTGCGACCACCTGGGGTCCATCTACCCGAAACCCGAGGAGGTCCGGAACAGCGGAGTGGTGGCGGCCGTAGGGCCGCCGCCAGGTACCTCCAGATCCGCGAGGCTACACAGGAGTAATCCTGCCGGAGGGAAGTCAACAAGTTACAGCAGTCGGCTGTGAGCAGGGCCGCCCGGCACGCGGCACGTCCGGCCATGCTCGCTCTCTGTCTCTCTCTCTCTCTCTCTCTCTCTGTCTCTCATCTCTGTCTCTCTCTCTCTGTCTCTCTCTCTGTCTCTCTCTCTCTGTCTCTCTCTCTGTCTCTCTCTCTGTCTCTCTCTCTGTCTCCTCTCTCTCTGTCTCTCTCTCTCTCTCTGTCTCTCTCTCTCTGTGTCTCTCTCTATGTCCTCTCTCTCTCTCTCTCTCTCTCTCTCTCTCTCATTCTCTCTCTCGTCTCTCTCTCATCTCTCTCTCTCCTCTCTGTCTGTCTGTCTGTCTGTCTGTCTGTCTGTCTGTCTGTCTGTCTGTCTGTCTGTCTGTCTGTCTGTCTGTCTGTCTGTCTGTCTGTCTGTCTGTCTGTTCTGTCTGTCTGTCTGTCTGTCTGTCTGTCTGTCTGTCTGTCCCTGTCTGTGTCTGTCTGTCTGTCTGTCTGTCTGTCTGTCTGTCTGTCTGTCTGTCTGTCTGTCTGTCTGTCTGTCTGTCTGTCTGTCTGTCTGTCTGTCTGTCTGTCTGTCTGTCTGTCTGTCTGTCTGTCTGTCTGTCTGTCTGTCTGTCTGTCTGTCTGTCTGTCTGTCTGTCTGTCTGTCTGTCCTGTCTGTCTGTCTGTCTCTCTCTCTCTCTCTCTCTCTCTCTCTCTCTCTCTCTCTCTCTCTCTCTCTCTCTCTCTCTCTCTCTCTCTCTCTCTCTCTCTCTCTCTCTCTCTCTCTCTCTCTCTCTCTCTCTTACATGACGTTGGCCACGTCCTCTGCTGACTTGCGCTCCACGCTGGAGATCTGCGCCTCCAGCTGGTCGATGACGGCCGTCTTGAGCCGGCGGTCGTCGTCGCGCTGCTGCAGACAGGTCGTCGCGGCGCGTCTGCAGCGCCCGCCAACAGCTGCCGGTTGTGGTTGTCCCGCCGCCAGATCTCTCGGAGCCGCTCCGTTCGGCTGGCCTCCTGGTACGGCGTGGTCACCAGGCGCAGGTACATCTGCCGGGTACACGGGGGTGCAGGGCGGGTGTACACGGGGTACAAAAGCCGGGTACACGGGGTACAGGGCCGGGTACACGGGGTGCAGGGCCGGATACACGGGGTACAGAGCCGGCAGTGTTAGAAAAGTGGTTCCACGATATAAGTTCGCGGAACAAATTTTTCGCCAGCGGCGGAACAAATTTTGTAATGCGTATACCAGTATTTTGGTGCGTAATTTTTATACGCGTTTCTACACAACCTATTTGTATATATGCCAATATGTGCATATATTATGATGTGGAAATTTGATGAATCGTCAGTCGTATTTCCTGTCAGATATGGTATTGGCGTTTAGTCGGGGACCGAGACTCCCGGTTCGTATGTTAAAGAGGACCGTTGTATCGTTGCGTATGCGTAATGGGAAACTGGGCTCAAGTCTCAGTCTCAGTACTGCCGTCTTTTGCATAACGTGTTTGTAGTGTCCCAGGGTTATCCATGGCCCAGATAACGATGGTATCGGTGGCGGGGTTGTAACCTGAATACGCAAACACTTTTTTTGGGAGGTTTTAAAAAGTTTTTGGTTTAAATTTTTGGAAAAGTACCAGTTTTCCTTCCCTAAATCACTGCAGACATTTCGGATGTTGGGAATATGGAGGTTCCGCCTTTCTATTTTTTTGACAATTTGTGTCGCATCACTGTCACGTTCCAACCATTGTTTGGAAAGTCAACTCTCAGTTTATTTGTTATGCCAGTCAGCCATTTGCAGCCGCAGACTAAACAAAATCATTCTTTACAGTCAAAGTTTTCATGGAACAAAACTTCAATGTTCATAAAAATGGAGAAACGGGCGACTTTTCTGACACTGGAGCCGGGTACATAGGGAACATAACCGGGTATAGATAATCGTAACACATCAGTGCTGCTATGTTGACACGCCACCTACCTGTCGCCTGATCGGCGCCATCTGCCGCAGGAACTGCTGAGCCGGCGGCGAGCACGGACCGCCCAGCTGGCTGTCCAGGCCGGCCGGCTCGGCGTGGTGGCGCCACTGTCGCACCAGGTGGCGTACCGCCGCTGCCAGCCGCTCGATGGTGTCGGCCAGCACCGCCACGCAGCGCTCGTCGGCGCCGGGAGTGCCCAGCAGGCCGTTGCTGGGTACCGGCGGCACGGCGGGTTCTGCCACCTCGGCGCCGCCCGTGTCGGTCACGTCGAACGTCTCCAGGCTGTGGCTGGAGCTAGGCGGCGGCACGCTGGCGCGCAGTCTCTCGGCGTCTTCGTAGAACTGGTCCCGCAGCTGGAGGTAGGTGGCCGCGGCCTGGGCCAGCGGCTCGGCCACGTGGTGGCCACACTGCTCCACTAGCTGTCCCCAGACCTGCGGCAGGCGCAGTACCGTCCGCAGCTTCACCAGCAGCAGGTCCAGCGCGTTCAGGATACGCTCAGACTCGATGCATGGCAGCGAAACCTCGTTGGCGGTCTCATTGTCGCCAGAGGCATGCAGGGCAGCCGATTGCTGAACGCCGGAACCCCTGTTGACAAAAGATGCATCAAAGCTAGAACTCCTCATGCCTCAACATTTTGCCTCTAGCTTTGCTTCAGACTTATTGTTAGCGTTAGGTTATCCAGCTATAGTTCTATGGGAAGTAAAGCAAATCTACACATGACCAACACCCAACCCCCTTCAAATGCCACGTGACCATAACGGGGCGGAGCATGACCATATATGGCAGGTCCAAAGGTTGATTTTTTTTTGGCGTACTTCAGCTATTGTTTTGCCGCACTATTATTTTGCCGGTGTAGGGGTGTAGGTATGGATCACGTAATACATTTATTATTGCTAAACAGTCAACTCCTCGTATTAATTTATTACTGACCAATCTATCAATATTGGTCAGTAATAATTTAATATGAGGAGTTGACTTTATATATGTCAATATGAATGTTAACAATTTCGTATTGCATCAGCTGAGGGCGGGCTTGGTCACATGATAAATGCAGCCATGTTTTGTTTGTGTTGAATAGGGAGGGTCTAAAAAACTGTCCAGATTAGCAGGCAAGCCCATGCTCCGAAACTACTGGACCGATCTGAGTGATTTTTTCACCATTCAATTTGAACTGGTCGGAATGGGTGCCGGTTGCGTTTTATATACTTTAGTCTAATCTAAATGAACCAAATTAGATACAAACCTGTAGTTCAATTTTGCAGGCAAGCCTATGCTCCGAGGCTGTGGGACCAATCTGCGTGATTTCTGCACCATTCGATGCGGCATGGTGCAAAACGGTGCCGTATTGCGTTTTTTTTTTACAGATTGGTTCACTTTAAGTGGACCAAATCGGACCAAAACCACCAAAAACCGTTGCAGGCAAGCCCATGTTCCGAGGCTATGGAACCGATCTGCATGATTTTGCCACCATTCGATCCGGCGTGGTCCAAAACGATGCCCTCTTGCGTTTTATACAGATTGGTTCACTCTAAGTAGACAAAATTGGGCCAAAACCACCAAAAACCGTTGCAGGCAAGCCCATGATCCGAGGCTATTGAACCGATCTGCATTATTTTGTCCACATTCAGTCCGACGTGGTCCAAAATGGTACCGTTTTGCGTTTTATCCAGATTGGTTCATTCTAAGTAGACCAAATCGGACCAAAACCACCGAAACCAGTTGCAGGCAAACCCATACTCCGTGACTATAGAACCGATCTGCATGATTTCTTCACCTTTCGATCCTGCGTGGTCCAAAACGGTGCAGTTTTGCGTTTTATACAGATTGGCTTACTCTAAGTGGACCAAATTGGACAAAAACCACCAACAACTGCTGCATGCAAGCCCATGCTCCGAGGCTATGGGACTGATCTGCGTGATTTCTTCACCATTCGATTCGGCGTGGTCCAAAACGGTTCCTTTTTGCGTTTTTTTACAGATTGGTTTACTATAAGTGAACCAAATTGGACAAAAACCACCAACAACTGTTGCAGGCAAGCCCATGCTCCGAGGCTATGGGACTGATTTGCGTGATTTCTTCATCATTCGATCCGGCGTGGTCCAGAACGGTGCCGTTTTGCGTTTTATCCAGATTGGTTCACTCTAAGTGGACCAAATTAGGCAAAACCACCAAAAACCGTTGCCATTGGTATGGAGCTGTCCGCTCCGGAGCCATGCTACTGCAAAATATGAAGGTGAAAATTTAAAAAAAAATGCCATAAAAACTCCAATTATTTGTGCACATCGCCCTATGATTACTTTTGTCTCCTCGGGCCGGCATCATACTTCGTTTTACATTAGTGATTACGCTTCCACGACTCGCTATGTTAATCCAATGGGAGTTTCGGCACGTGGAAAAAAGTTAAGGTCCAAAAAAGCGGAGGAGTGGTTGCACGTGCTATTCTCTAGTGGCTAACTCGAAATCTTGCTGATCGGTTCATAATCACTTGGTCACGTGATGTTGTTATATGGCACAACCTTATCTTTACAGACCTTGACCAACACCAAGGACATCGCCACCTTCCGAAAGCTGCGGGGGGGGGGGGGCAAGGCCCTATATACTAGGTAGACCCGTCCGGGGTAGGCAGCGAATGGGGGTGACGTCAGAGGCACGTGACGTCACACGCTCCCTATTCAAATAGTGTTAAATTGGCCTACTTTCACGTCCTACCATTTGAATACCTTAAGTGCCAGCGGGATGAATTAAGCACTAAATGATAGATTGAAATGTCCTCTACAGCTCGCTTTTCGGTTATTTTCTCCTAAATTGTAAGGGTGAGCCGCTAGGCGATGTCAAACCGAGGTATGCAAAAAGTGGGCGGTCCATGCCCATATATGGTCAAGGCCCGCCCCTGTACCCAAACATGGCGGCCGCGCCGGTCAAGATAACTATAACTAAGCCGGTCTCGAACGCTCCCGATTCGGCCACCCCATTGGTGTAAACTGTAAGTGTGACGTCATTGAACCGTGACGTCATTGGACAGGGTGGACACGTTACGGAGATAGGTATGACACCCCCCCTGGGGGGGGGGGGGGGACGGGGGGATTTTAAAGTCGATTCTTACCATGCAACGCCCGTAGGCATGTTAAAATCCAAAAATATTGGGGGACGCGTACCTCCGCTTCCGACGCCCTTGCACAATGCACATGACACTAATTACTCTCACTGTCCTGTCGCTGTCCACTTACATGTCTCCTTCCTTTGCGCTTGCCGTTGTATTCATCGTCAAATGTTCTTCTGGAATCCTCTGGTCACATTAAATGGTCGTGTTTTTACCGCGGGCGCTCCCAGCCCTGCCACAGCAGCGCAATTATCACATATTGCAGAACAATGACAGTTGAATAAAGCTTTACACATGAACAAAGGATGCCGAGCTTCCAAGAGCTTGTTTTTAATAACACAGCACACAGAAACAGCACATCGGTCGCGGGACCATGCAAGCCACGGTAGATAAAATACTATATATGATGCAAGCGGCCTCACGCCTCACGCACGCCTCACGGACCCTGGCCTCACGGCGTTGTTTTGTATCAATCGTTGCCATGGCAACCAATACAGCCCTCCCGGCCAGCAAGAAACCCACACTAAATTCGAGTCGGATGCGTTCCTGGCTGCATATGCAATCTACAAGCTGATCATTTCCCCACATTTCCACCGCATTGTTACCAACGTTCGGCCATTTTCCAGATTATGAGAAGAACAGTGCCCTGTTCTGCAGCGAAGGAAGTCGCTGCCTCCTCAGCCGCTGTACAGACAGCCCTCCCTATACACCCCCTCCCGCCGCCTGTACAGACCCCCTCCCGCCGATACAGATACTTGTCACTAGTAAGACCAGGGTAATAGAACAACTAGGTAATAGACCAGGGTAACTGAGTAAGACTGGTGACACGGCTTGGAGCCATCGCTGTGGGTGAGCATTACGAACACGTGATCTGTGATAACTTATATTATTATAAATCCCGAGATAAACTCCGTGATGACCCAATCCTAAAACCAGATTAACCCTCGCCCTACGGGAGCTTTTTCACCTTCGCCCTACGGCGGGGCTGTCAGGCCCCCGTTATCTTCCAAACCAAGCAACTTAGAGCAATGCGGTAAGAACCAGCATGTTACTGGTCATGAGAGGAATCTAACAGTATGCGACTTTTAGGTTTCAGGTCAACGGTTGACCTTTCAGGCCAAGTGAATGACCTCAGATTTACCACGTCCAGAAAAACGATTTTGCTCTTCAGAAAACCTCACAATTAGAAATTGATAAATGTAAATAAAAAGGCATGTTCCTAGACCAGTTTTGGCTCAGAAATACATAAAAGGTAATTATTTGTTCGTATCTTGTCAAAAAAGTCAAAGTTACTTTTAAAAAAAATGACATCAGTTTCTTACACTTAAGGAGCCATCACTCAGTCAAAAATGAAGATATTACTTTGAAATTTGGTATGAGTATTGTCCATACTCAGTTCTCTCACATAATTCCTGGTTTTCTGAAATATTTGAAAATTTTGATTTTGTGGGGATTTAAAAAAAAATCAGTTTTTTTTTCATTTTAGGGGTCAAAAACCCAAAATTTGAAAATCCGAGATTGCCATTTTGTATCTTTGGTGAATTGTGTTTGCAATTTCCTTTAAAACTGTTTTCTACCATTTTTCAAATATTTATCATTTTTCCACCAACATGTCATCAAAACATGACCATCTCCCAAACTACTTAAGTAATTGCAATTTTTTTACAGCATACGTATAATTGTTGTAAACTCAGCTACCAAAAATTTAAGCAAGATGCGCTGCATGTGTAAAAAGTTATTCAAGAAAAACCTCAGGGGGGGAGGGGGCTGTCAGCCCCCCCCCCCCCCCCCCCCCGTAGGGCGAGGGTTAACCAGTTACAGACGTCTTTTGTACGAATAATCCAAATATAATGTTGGAGGCTTGAGCGATGTCCGGGAACGAGCATACAGGTAAGTTTAAGGTGAGTACTGCCGCTAGCACCCACCACGACTATATTGCCATTAGACAAGATTCCAACATTCATCACTTACAGTCCTTCTTATACCAGTTTCCAAGGTCAGTGAGGCCATAGGTCTGTTCATGGGACCCTGCGGTTCGGCGGTCAGCAGTGGTCGGCAGCAGGGGGATAACGGAAAGTGGGGATGGGGTGAAAGGTATGACGTCACATGGCTGCGGTTCCTGCGGTCGGTACGAAGCGACCGCAGGATGAAATGTCCGTAAAGTGGCGCATCGCGGCATTCAGTGTTCATAAGACGCCTGCCTGTGATGACGTATGCTGAAATAGGCGGGGTTGAAAAGCCTGAGGTTGACCGCCGAACCGCAGGGACCATGAACAGCACTCATTTTGCGATTGTCTTCATTCACTTAAAACAGAGGATTTTGTGTTTTTGCTTTATTCGATGTTAGGAACACAGCAATGCTACACTGACTAGAACCAAGAGACTGACAGGCTGGCATTTCGATTATTAATCCCCTTCTCTCTTATATAATATATTTTAAGCACTTATATTTGTGTCCTGAGTTTATTATGGCACCGTGCGGCTTACCAGTATTCAACAGACAATGTTAATCATATTTAAGTACAACGTATTTTTGTCTATCTTCCGATGACTAGCAAGATACTGATACATAGCACTGTCTGTATACCGATCTTCGCCTAGGTTCCCACTGTATAAAAGTGCAAAGCTATCATTTTAACACTATCTAGGGCGGCCTAAAGGAACAGATACTAACACCAAATTTGCATCAGCCAAAACACACAGCGGGGTGGAAGCTCACAGCTGCTGATGACTAGACTCTGTTACACCTGACGATATACCACAGGCAGGGAGGCACAGTGCAGACCGCACTGCTGACCAGCCTACTGCCCGGCACCGGACCGACACCAGTCACCGGACCGACACCAGTTACCGGACCGACACCCGGCACCGGACCGACACCCGGCACCGGACCGACACCAGTCACCGGACCGACACCAGTCACCGGACCGACACCAGTCACCGGACCGACACCCGGCACCGGACCGACACCCGGCACCGGACCGACACCCGGCACCGGACCGACACCGGACCGACACCCGGCACCGGACCGACACCGGACCGACACCCGGCACCGGACCGACACCAGTCACCGGACCGACACCCGGCACCGGACCGACACCGGACCGACACCCGGCACCGGACCGACACCCGGCACCGGACCGACACCAGTCACCGGACCGACACCCGGCACCGGACCGACACCCGGCACCGGACCGACACCAGTCACCGGACCGACACCAGTCATCGGACCGACACCGGACCGACACCAGTCACCGGACCGACACCAGTCACCGGACCGACACCGGACCGACACCAGTCACCGGACCGACACCCGGCACCGGACCGACACCAGTCACCGGACCGACACCAGTCACCGGACCGACACCAGTCACCGGACCGACACCAGTCACCGGACCGACACCCGGCACCGGACCGACACCAGTCACCGGACCGACACCAGTCACCGGACCGACACCAGTCACCGGACCGACACCAGTCACCGGACCGACACCAGTCACCGGACCGACACCAGTCACCGGACCGACACCAGTCACCGGACCGACACCCGGCACCGGACCGACACCAGTCACCGGACCGACACCAGTCACCGGACCGACACCAGTCACCGGACCGACACCAGTCACCGGACCGACACCAGTCACCGGACCGACACCAGTCACCGGACCGACACCAGTCACTGGACGGACACATGTGCCGGTGGTGCCGACGGTGCGGAACTGACAGTCAGCGTCTGCCGGCCGGCCTGCGCTGCTGTCGGCCGGGGGGGGGGGGGGCGGTTGTCAGCGTTTGCCGGCCGGCCTGCGCTGCTGTCGGCCGGGGGGCGGCGGCGGCCGGCTACCGGTGGGGGCGATCAGGCCGACCCGCGGCGCGCCGGTGGGGAAGAGTCGGCTGTAGCTGGCGTCCCGATTGACCAACTCCAGGCCGAGCTGCTGCTTCTCGCGGCGCAGCGTCTCCGCCTGCTGCTCACTGTGCTGGAGCGCCTCCTGCAGCCGGGAGATGGTGGACAGGTCCTCCGGGCGCTGGCGGTCTGCCGCCGCCGCTGCGCTGCCCGGCACACGGACACCGACCTCAGAACAGCTGCCCGGCACACGGACACTGACGTCAGACGGGCTAATAACATCACACACGGTACTGACGTCAGACGGGCTAATAACATCACACACGGTACTGACGTCAGACGGGCTAATAACATCACACACGGTACTGACGTCAGACGAGCTAATAACATCACACACGGTACTGACGTCAGACGGGCTAATAACATCACACACGGTACTGACGTCGGGCGGGATAATAACATCACACACGGTACTGACGTCAGACGGGCTAATAACATCACATACGGTACTGACGTCAGACGGGCTAATAACATCACACACGGTACTGACGTCGGGCGGGCTAATACCCTCACACACGGTACTGACGTCAGACGGGCTAATAACATCACACACGGCACTGACGTCAGACGGGCTAATAACATCACACACGGTACTGACGTCAGACGGGCTAATAACATCACACACTGTACTTACGTCAGATGGGCTAATGACATCACATACGGTACTGACGTCAGACGGGCTAATGACATCACACACTGTACTGACGTCAGACGGGCTAATAACATCACACATGGTACTGACGTCGGGCAGGCTAATAACATCACACACGGCACTGACGTCAGACGGGCTAATAACATCACACACGGTACTGACGTCAGACGGGCTAATAACATCACACACGGTACTGACGTCAGACGGGCTAATAACATCACACACGGTACTGACGTCATACGGGCTAATAACATCACACACGGTACTGACGTCAGACGAGCTAATAACATCACATACGGTACTGACGTCAGACGGGCTAATAACATCACACACGGTACTGACGTCGGGCGGGCTAATAACATCACACACGGTACTGACGTCAGACGGGCTAATAACATCACACACGGTACTGACGTCAGACGGGCTAATAACATCACACACGGTACTGACGTCAGACGGGTAATGACATCATACACGGTACTGACGTCAGACGGGCTAATAACATCACACACGGTACTGACGTCAGACGGGCTAATAACATCACATACGGTACTGACGTCGGGCGGGCTAATAACATCACACACAGTACTGACGTCAGACGGGCTAATAACATCACACACGGTACTGACGTCAGACGGGCTAATAACATCACACACGGTACTGACGTCAGACGAGCTAATAACATCACACACGGTACTGACGTCGGGCGGGCTAATAACATCACACACGGTACTGACGTCAGACGGGCTAATAACATCACACACGGTACTGATATCAATGCACCCCACTATGCACGGTAGGCAAGTTCGCAGCCCGTCGGCTGTGTGGCTCTGTGTGGCTCTACAAGGCTCTACCAACTCAGCAATATAGGTGGACAAGATTTCACACAATTACTTCACTTTACACGGTGCGCGGGGCACGAAAAATAAACTAGAGCATGACAATACAATACAATTATTACGAGCGAGCGCTTCGCGCTCGCTCGTCCTTCCGTGGTGTATGGGAAAATTCTGATTATGAGCGGGCCGGCCCGGCCCGGACCCGTGGCGACGCTTTTGAGAAGCTTATATCTCTGCAACCGCACGTCCGATTGACAAGCGATTTGCTGAGCAGCCCCATCTAACCTACCCTGTTTGAAACCAATGCCGATTCATGTGGGTGACTACCACTACGCGTGGCGCGTACCGTGTGAGGGGTGTTGACAAGTGTTTTCTCGCAATAACTCTGCAACGGCTTGGCAGATTATGTGCAAATTTCGTGTGTGGTTAGGGACCCCTCAGCCGCCACTTTCACACAACTCAGGGGTGGGGTGACTCTGCACGTGCGCACGTGCACACCCCTATTCTATATCTCAGGAACGGCTGAGCCGATTGTGTTCAAATTTGATGTGTGGTTAGGGACCTCTCAGCCCCCACTTTCCCACAAGTTAAAGGTGGGTGCCTCTACACGTGCGCACGTGCGTACCCTTTTTTGTATCTCAGAAACTACTTGCCCGATCGAGTTGAAATTCCCCATACATTTCCTTCGCGCTCGCTCGTTCATCGCCAACTACGGCGCCTTACTGGTATACATATGAGGCCGGACTCTAAGAACGCAACCAGTTGAGAAAAAAAAACAATGGCAAAATAAAGACAAAGGGAATAAATAGTTCACCGTGGCATATCTCTTGATATGTGGCAGTTAGGGTATCTTAGCTGAACAAATACGAATATGGCTTTGGTTTGGATCATACATGGATATCTGTGGGGAAATAAATAAGTTTCTCTTTTGTATGACGCGTTACGCATACAATACCAGTGGTTTCTCACGGCCGGCTCCGCCTACTAAAATTTCTGACAAGGGTCCGTCGCGCCGCGCGGGCGGCTAAGCGATGCTTAGAGATGCGTGGTGATCAGGGACCCTGTGTCAGATAGTGTATCGGAGGTCCCGGATGTCACGTCGGCCGGGCGGCCGGCAGCCCGCGAGTTTCGGTGGTCCGAAACCGCTAAATTCCAATCATATATTCGATCCTACGTCAGCATTACTGAATGTAGCGAACGCACTCTTTCACGACGCCCCATTTTCGAGGCGCACTATAATTCTGCTATCTCAGTTCAAAACAAGTGTTAAAACTTAAAGGTGAACTGCCCTCCTTCTAACTTTCCTTTAACATTCAGCAATCAGGTGTGACGTCATGCTGCTTTTACAGCACGATGCATGAGCTCGCTAGCATATCCACGACAGCATACAGAGCCAAGACCGTCAGTACAGTGACGTGCTCGCAGTCGAACACTGACACTGGACACACAACACTGACAAGTCCAAGAAGTGGACAACAGCAGAAAGGCCGACACTCCGCTCCTGCCTAGTATCGGCCGGACAGTATTTGCGGTAGACCTGCATGGACTGAGCGGTACACACTACACAGCCCCCTGGCCGCTTACAGCGTCTCTAGCGCCCTGATGCGGGTGTCGGCCCGCTCGGCCGCCGACTGGCTGTCGGCCCGCAGCCGACCCAGCTGGCTGGCCTGGCGCTGCTGCAGGCTCTCTATCTGGCACTGGGCGCGCACCGACTGCAGGTCACTGCAGCACCGCCACGGCCCGACCGGCAGGCAGGGACAGGGGACGGGCACGGGTCAATGCACCGACTGCAGGTCACTGCAGCACCGCCACGGCCCGACCGACAGGCAGGGGCAGGGGACGGGGACGGGTCAGTACACCGACTGCAGGTCACTGCAGCACCGCCACGGCCCGACCGGCAGGCAGGGGCAGGGGACGGGCACGGGTCAATGCACCGACTGCAGGTCACTGCAGCACCGCCACGGCCCGACCGGCAGGCAGGGGCAGGGGACGGGCACGGGTCAATGCACCGACTGCAGGTCACTGCAGCACCGCCACGGCCCGACCGGCAGGCAGGGGCAGGGGACGGGCACGGGTCAATGCACCGACTGCAGGTCACTGCAGCACCGCCACGGCCCGACCGGCAGGCAGGGACAGGGGACGGGCACGGGTCAATGCACCGACTGCAGGTCACTGCAGCACCGCCACGGCCCGACCGGCAGGCAGGGGCAGGGGACGGGGACGGGTCAATGCACCGACTGCAGGTCACTGCAGCACCGCCACGGCCCGACCGGCAGGCAGGGACAGGGGACGGGGACGGGGACGGGGGACGGGGGACGGGGGACGGGGGACGGGGGACGGGGGACGGGGGACGGGGGACGGGGACAGTACAATGTGACCGGCAGGGGACGGGGACGGGGACGGGGACGGGGACGGGGACGGGGACGGGGACGGGGACGGGGACGGGGACGGGGAC
>JAXIVJ010004799.1:40000-79568 GCA_036785665.1 Chirona hameri
GGGCAGCATATGCTCCAGCTACCGGGCCGAGATGGTCGCGCTTCGAGCGGCCATCGAGTACCTCCTGGAGTGCCCTGCCTACACGGAGGACCCCGTCATCCTCTGCTCCGACTCGCAGGCCGCCCTGGCGACGCTCCGAAGTGGCCCAGCTGCCCAGACTTCGACTCTGGGCACGGCCATCTGGGAGGGGCTGATCGACCTGGCAAACGGCGGATCCCGGCGGATGCACCTCCAGTGGGTCCCTACCCACTGCGACCTGGAGGGGACGAGCGGGCAGACACCATAGCGAAAGAGGCCTCGACCCTGCCGCAGCGGGGGGTTCCCGTGGATGTCCGCACCTCGTACCGTGCGGCAGCCCGGGCGGCCAAGGCCAGGTCCGTCCGGGAGTGGCCCGACGGCTGGTACAAGACACCGATGAAGGACCACCTACCCGAGCCGCTCCCAAGGAGCACCCCCCGAGGGACAGCGGTGGATGTCCACCAACTGCGCGCCGGCCACTGGTCCGAGTCAGCGCAGTACATGCACAGAATAGGACGAACCCCCAGCCCGGAATGCCAACAGTGTAGCAGTAAGGCGTGCCGGGCGGGCTGCTGCACCGTCTGCAGAGAGGAGACAGACACGCCGGAGCACATCCTGCTCAACTGCCCGGCCCTCATAAGTGTCCGTCTGAGACACCTGGGGACCATCTACCCGAAACGCGAAGAGGTCCGGAGCAGCGGAGTGATGGCGGCTTTGGGTGCCGCCGCCAGGCACCTCCAGAGTCACGAGGCTACACAGGAGTGATCCTGCCGGAGGGAGACAACAACCCAGTCCAGTCCAGCCCAGCCCAGTCCAGTCCAGCCCAGCCCAGCCCAGCCCAGTCCAGTCCAGTCCAGTCCAGCCCAGTCCAGTCCAGTCCAGTCCAGCCCAGTCCAGTCCAGTCCAGTCCAGTCCAGTCCAGTCCAGCCCAGCCCAGCCCAGCCCAGCCCAGCCCAGCCCAGCCCAGCCCAGCCCAGCCCAGCCCAGCCCAGCCCAGCCCAGCACGTACCGATCCTGCATCGGGCGTCTCCGCCGCCGTCCTCTGTGTCGCTGGCATCAGACGAACCAGCTGAGTCCGGCGACTGGGCTGGAGTCCGGTCCGAGTCGCCCACACCACCGTTCACCACCGCCGGGCCTGCAGACAGAGGGAGAGAGGACCGCGGTACAGAGGGCCGCGATATTGTAGCGAGCCACATTTTAAATTATCTCAAAACAAACAAAGGGGGATACACATATAAGTAAAAGAATATAAACTTTGACAAAGCTATATTTTCGATATCCACAATGTGGCAAGAACGGCGGACGTGGGGACACTGGACAGCGCAGCTCCCCGATAGCGGAGACGCCGGCGCCCAGACCACCTTGCAGGCGACAGCACATTCCTGGCTCCTCGTTTTGACCCGGACATCGGCAGGGTGTCGCTGTTAGGGCACACCTGTCCCATCAAATAACGTCGCTACCAGAGCCGCGCGACACCATTAAACGTGAGCACCGGCCAGCGGGCGGCGTCACGTATGGCGCTCGGCAGTATCCTCTACGCAGGATCTTGACCTAAAAAAACGTCCAAAAGCGCCAGTCTGGGGCCGCTGCAGCCGGTTTCCGGCCGTGCATCTGCCCACCGGCCGCTGCAGCCACGATTGGAGTATGTATGTATGTATCGAGTACACGACGTCGCCAAGGGGAAGATATCTCGCTCTTCGCACTTCGTCTGTCTTCCCTCTTCGAGGACGCTTTTCCAGCAGAGGACATGCAGACGTCGGAGCTACTTCGTGACCGACTGATCCAGAATCTGTCTGAAACCCTTGGTAAACATTTGAAGCTGGAGATCAAGTACAACAAAGACATTCATGGTAAAACGCTACACTGGGGTCACCACTTGACAATACTGCAGTGCAAGAAGCACGAGGCTGAGTCAACATCCTCAGTTGTGTTGGCGACTGAAGGTGATCGTTCACGAAGTAGAATGCCTGGGGAATCAGCAACGTGTCTACACGTCGCTTAAATCAGAAGACGGTAACCACTCGATTTCTGATGCCTGATGGCAGCGAGTCAGTGTTCAGCGTTCAGCACGGGGTACGCTGGTTCAGTGCGCTGGACATCTCGAAGGCCTACTGCCACTTACCTTTGGAGAAAACATCGCGGGACTACACGGCATTCAGTACCCCAAGAGCACATTGGAGGTTACGGCGCCTTCCGTTCGGGCTCAAGAATGCACCGGCACAATTCCAGAAGGAGATGCAGACGATCCTCCATGGCTTCGCGCGTGAGAAGTTGACCGTTTACCTGGATGACCTTCTTTTGAAAGAGACCTCATTTGAGCGGCATCTGGAGCTTGCTGACGACGTTCTTACCGCTCTCGAATCCCAGGGAATCAAGTTGAACGGACAGAAGTGCACCTGGTTCCAGCCAGAGGTCAAGTTCCTCGGTCACATCATCAGCTCTTCAGGTCTCCGAAAGTCTCCGGAGTACGTCGAGCAGATCACAAATCTAGATCGCCCAAAAACAGTTCACCAGCTTCGCCAGTTCTTGGGGATTGTGAATTACCAGCGGAAGTTTGCGAGGGACTGTTCAACGACTGCCAAGCCCCTCTCGGAGCTGACCGGACTACCTGCCAAGACTGTCCTTACCTGGACGGATAAGATGGTGAAGTCGTTTTAACAGCTGAAAACCGATCTACAGACTGATATCACCCTCGCGTTCCCCGACTACAGCCCGGATTCGGAGCCTCTATCCCTGTGGGTGATCCCTGTGGGTGGATGCGTCTGCCACTGGTGCTGGAGCATGCTTGACCCAGGAGCAAGGACAACCCAGATTCATCGCGTTCGCGTCGATGACGTTTTCCAGTGCTCAAAAGAATTACTCGACAACCGGAAGAGCTCGCTGCCTTTCGCTGGGGCGTCAAAATGTTTAATTCGTTCGTGTGCGCTGTCCACTTCAAGATTTTCACCGATCATCAAGCACTGATGTACTTACACAACATGCGCCTGGTCAACCATCGGCTGGCTCGCACTGTGGAGGAACTGGACGATTATGACTTCGAGATCATTTACATCCCCGGCAAGTCCAACTTCGCCGCCTACCTCCTTTCTCGCGTGCACGCCGGAGAACCATCATCAGCCATTGAGACACCTGGAGCTGACACGCTACCGGACGGACTTCGGATCTGGCACCGACCAGAAGGCGGTGGGGATGCTCTGGCGGAATGTCTGCGCCACTGGAAGATGCACAAGGAGGGTGGCCAGGTGGAAAACAGGGATGTACGCCAGAAGCTGGTCGATGAAGCTCTCCAATTCCCCAACAGGTATGGGTTCAAGCTCGACCGGCTGTCTCGACAGGCGCAGAGATTGATGCGCGCCCAAGGACAGCCTCTGGCGTTGGACATACTGACAGCAGCGTCGTTCGTCTACGGAGCGAAGATTGTTGTGCACTTTGGACGGGACAACCCGATGACGTTCATCAGCGGGTCTCGGGAGGTGACTGACATCATCCATCTACAGTGTCTCGGCGGTGTGCACTTCAACTTGCTTCGCGCGTGTCCCGAATTCAAAGCAGTATCTCACATCGCAACGGCGAGTTGTCTGAGCACCAGTTCGACAGACCAGCAGACGCCGACCGGTAAGGGAGAGGATCCGTCCTCCGGAGAGCAGCTGGAGGCCGCACAGTGCATTCATGACCAACCTACTCAGTGTTCACTCACCGTAGTCTCCAACGGAGTGCCGCTCTGTGGGCTTCTGGACACCGGAGCGACTGTGGGTCTCATTAGCGGTAGCGCATTGCGCTCCGTTGCAGCACACGATCCAGAGATCCCCATCCAGAACACGAGCATCCCTATCGTTGGCCTCTGCGGACCCACACGATGTGAGCGTTCATTTACGCAGACGTGTGCTTGTCCTCACATCATCCGCCGGTGCCAACTGTTCTATTGGTGGATGAGACTGACTCTTTCGGACACTGCCTTCTTCTTGGCGTTGACTTCCTGCGAGCAGCTGGTGTCTGTATCGACTTCGGGTGTCGCCTTATTCGCTGTGGAGCGGACAGCGTGGGAATGTTTGATGGCCTGGATACTCATAAGACTGTGGCCGTCAATTACGCTGTCGACACGGGTGTTCCCGCTGAAGAGCTTATCCGAGAGCATCAGTCACTCCATGACCAGCTGAAGGAGTTGGCGGAACATGTGAGGTTGTCGACGTCTCCCAGGCGTCTACCAGCTAGCTTGAATGACTTCAAAAAGCACATGAAACGACTGAAACTGGAGAGGGGTCTGCTTGTATACAGTCACCCTACGCATCGTGCAGTGCCAGTTGTCGCCTGAGACTGGTTGACCGAGTTGGCGTTCAGTGTTCATGGTGACATAGCCCACATTGGGCGGGACAAGCTGTATCATCTCTTCAGTCAGCGTGTGTTCTCTCCGGGTCTCAGTTCAGTGATCACCGACGTCGTGAAGACATGCCAGCGCTGCCAACTGTACAAGGCCTCAGCCCAGATCCACTCTCTACCTGTTTAGAAGATAGATAGCAAGAAACCATTTGAGCTGGTCTCGGTAGTTGTGGTCATGTTTCCTCGCTCAGGTAGAGGATATCTGGGTTGTTTGGTGGCCGTGGACCACTGCTCGAAGTGGGCAGTAGCGGACCCGTTCGATCTAAGACGTCAGCATCTGTAGCATCTGCGTTTCAGCATCGCTTCCCGCCAGCCCTCCTGAAAGTCCCTCAGCGGGTTTTGTCGGACAATGGTCCAGAATTCCGTGGCACCGAATTTGAGGCAGTTCTGGTCGACTGGAACACTGAGCACACGTACACAACGCCGCATCACCCTGAAGGAAATGGTGCTGTCGAGCGATGCAACCGGACGATCGGTCAGTCACTCCGTCTGCTGACAGCCTGTGCGGGCGACTGGGACCTCCACCCTGCCTGAGAGCAATGGCTACCTACAACGGTACCAAGCACGCCGATATCAAGACTTCCCCGGCGGCTTTCTTGCTTAGGCAGAGGCATGCTGATGGTGGAGCTGCCATCATCTCCAAGGATTCTCAGGGTGTCTGGAAGCCAGGACACCCAGGGTTCGCGCCGTTCAAAGTCGGAGATCGAGTGAAGAAGACAGCTCAGCTGCCTGGACATCTTTCTTCAAAACAAGTTTGAAGCTCGCTATCTCGATCCGCTGACCGTCTTCAAGGTGGGCGACAACGGCATCACATATCTGGTGAAGAACGTTGACGGAAAGGAGCAGAGGGCACATCATTCGCAACCCCATCCTTACTACGACGCGCCCAACTACATCAAGCAAGTGATGCAACGCGCTCGGACGTCCTCCAGGGGCGGAGCACCGCGCCCAGACAGACATGAGTTGGACACCCAGGTGACGTCGGATGTGACTCATTAGCCTCCATCACAGAAGATCCGTTGTAAGCGCAGCAGTCCACGTTTTCCCTTTCCTTCTTTGTTTGTGTTGCCTTGACCCTCCACCTGATTGTCTCCGCTGCGTTACGTTCCCTTCCAGGCCGCCTTTTGTATTTCTGGGGTCCACTGCATATCCTGGCTCATTGTGCCATGTGACCCACGACAGGACACAACTTGGTATGCATACCTTCGTTGTTATGATTATTATGCTATGTTTATGGGGTTATTTAGGCCATAAGATGCTGGCAGATTCTGTTCTGGCTATGAATGCAGCCAGTATTACATGTAAGAGTACTTTATGTTGCTAAGATACTAAGCTAGTGTTACTCGTATGTTTCAGAAACCAGCACCATGCATGCATGTCGACGCCAATGTGCTTGAGAATGAACCGTGCATGGGCTCCCAAATAAATGCATGCTGCTCAACAGCTTTGCTGCTGCGTTGCAAGATATCCGAGTGGGTGTGGCCGTTATAGTTTCAAGTTGCCTGATGATGGTTAAACCTTGTATGAATTAAATTTGATTGACCTGAATGGGGAACGACCATGAACAGTGAAGGCATATGAAATTGAAGACACCTTGATGTGCAGATGACATTGCTGGAGGAGAGAACCTAGCTCAGTGAACAAGACAATTGATGTGACATGACCAGACTGCTGTCATACCAGTGCTCTAACTGACAGCCCGAGTTAGCATACCGAGTGGTGTTGAATTTGTTGTGTCCTATCTTGATGCGACTTATGTTGTGTGATGGAGACTGGCATTTAGTCTGGACATTGAAGTGATGTGCTTAGTGTATGCAGGTGTCTGAAGGGTGTCTGCAGGTGCAGGTGTCTCTTACGTGTAACAATCTTCAATTGTTTGCCTTGACAATTCAATTAGTAGCATTGGTTATCTTGGCAGGCCCTGTTTGTTGATCCACAGCTGGAATTGGCTGGTTTTTGTTTCCATTTCAGCTCCATTGTATTTTTCCCTACATGTCTTCAGTTGCATAGGGTATTCTCCTAGTTCTCCATTCCTTGACCATTCCTTTGTGGACGGAAGAAATACCAGTTGGGTTGAGATGGATAGGTTGAAGGTTTCAACGTTGCGGGATGAACTGATCAAAAGGCAGAAGGATCCTAAGGGAAACAAGAGTGTTCTCATTGAGCGTCTGCAAGCTGCATTGACTGAGGAAGGGGTAACCACTGATGAATTTGTTTCAAAATGGGAAAGTTCTGGCAGTGCTGTGGGAAAGGAAGACCAGGTGAGGCCAGAAGACAGTGCTTCTCAAGTTTCTGTAGCTGAGTCTACCACGAGCCAGCTTGTGTTGGAGAAGATAAGAGAATCTGCAAGGAAGGCAGGCCTTGTGGCAAGAGCATCTGCTATGTCAAAGAAACATGAGCTCCTACGCCAAGAAATGGAACTCAAGATGAAGATGGAAGAGCTTGAGCTGAATGTGGAGATGGCTGAAACGGAAGCTAGGGAGAAGGTCCTGGCTGAATCTGAGACTGAACTGAACAACCTGCATGGCCTATGTTGTGCCAAGGTACAAACTGATGAACCTACAAGAGCAGTTGCTGGGCCAGGACAACAAGCTCCAGCCAGCCTAAATCATCTGATCCCAAGAATGCTTTCAAGTGAAGGAGCAGAAGTTGGAAGAAATCAGAATGTTGAAAGTCTCCAGAAACAAGAGGGACGGCTTGCAAGAACCATGATTGAACATTCTCGAAGATCAGTGCTTCCCAGGGTTGAAGTACCCAAATTTGGAGGTGATTGTACAGAGTTTCGCTTGTTTTTGAGAGCATTTGATTCCAGGATTGCCAACCACACTGATGATGAGGAAGAGCTCCTCCACTTCTTGGATCAGTATGTATATGGAAAGCCGAAAGACATTGTTCGAGGATGCTTGCACATGAAAGAGGGTGGCTATCATGAGGCTCGGAGGCTACTCACAAGGAGGTATGGAGACGAGAACCATGTAGCATCAGCTTACGTAGACAAGCTGCTCAGATGGCAAATCATCAAGAGTGACGATGTGGCTGGCTTGGACGAACTGTCAATATTCATGACAGGATGTTGTCATGCCATTGACTCAAGCTCCTTCGCCTCAAGTGAGCTCAACCATCCAAAGACGCTGAGACATGTGTGTGAAAGGCTGCCTTACTCTCTTCAAGACGGGTGGCAGACAGGATAAGTGAAGAAGAAGGCAGGACAGTTCTGTTTGGTGATCTTGCACACTTCATTGAGGATGAAGCCAGAATCCAGTCCAATCCTTTGTTTGGGAGACAGACGAGTCATCTCAAGAGCCAAGAGAGAGCAGCACCGCAGACTGGGAGAGAAGCCAACTCTGGGACGAGACGTGTGATGGATCATAGGGCGAGAACCAATCTTACCATGCAGACGGAGGGGGTAGTCATGGACTGCAGTCATGCTACTTTTGTTCTGGACTTCATGCTTTGGAACATTGTGTGAAATTTGGTCAAACAACTGAAGGCGAACAAAGGGAATTCATCATGAGAAATGGCATATGCTTTATGTGTCTGAACAAGGGTCACATAGCAAGAGACTGTTCTAGACGGTCTCGTACAGGTAACAGGATACCTGTATCACGCTCAGATGATCCACCTGTGAGCATGGTAGCCAGCATGGCAAACAGTGGAGGATCAGGACTTCCCGTGGTGCCAGTTAAGATACGTTTTCGTGGTGGTCCAGGCATAGTTACATACGCGTTCTTGGATTCGGGCAGCTCTGCTTCCTTTTGTAAGAAGTCCCTTCTTGAGCAGCTGTGTGTTGAAGGGCACCCAACTCAACTGACTCTGTCTACAGTGGGGGGCTCTGATGTTGTGATGGACACGACTGTAGTATCAGATCTGGAGCTGCAATATCTTGATGAGAATGTCTCCATTCCTCTTCCTCCCATCTATTCCCTGAACAGCATTCCGGTGTTGGAAGAAGATATCCCAAGGCGAGAGGATGTAGAGCAGTGGCAGTATCTCAGAGAAGTGAGCATGGAGCTGCAAGAAGTGAGAGGAGGAGTGGGTCTCTTGATTGGAGTAAACGTTCCAACCGCTATGGAACCTCTGGACGTCGTGGCAAGCGAAGAAGGTGGCCCATTCGCCATCAAGACGAGACTGGGCTGGGTCATCAACGGTCCAACCAGACAGCCCTCAAAGCAATCTGGTTTGCAAGCCAGGGTAAATCGCATAAGCGTCTCTCAGTCATCTACTGTTTATCACGAGGGCATTGAAAGCCTGGCAACTGATCAGTGTGGTTTGTCCGTGGAAGACACCAAATGGCTATCTTCCGTGGAGTCTGGCTGTGAGATGGTGGAAGGTCACTACTCGATACCTTTGCCTCTAAGGAACAAGAGTGTGGTGCTGCCCAACAACAAGGAAGTCGCCTTGCGAAGACTACAAGCGCTCAAGAGAAGGTTCTCTGACTCAAAATTCGCCAAGAAATACCAAGAATTCATGCAAGACATGCTCAACAAGGGCTACGCAGAGGAGGTGCCCTGTGAAGACCTCAGAAAGGGTAATGGGCGAGTGTGGTATCTTCCACATCATGCCGTGCTGAACCCGAAGAAGAAGATACGCGTGGTATTTGACTGTGCCTCGAAGTATCAGGGTATTTCCTTGAACGAGGAACTCTTATCTGGACCCAACCTGACCAATCCATTGATAGATGTCCTTGTCCGCTTCAGACGGGGACCAGTCGCGTTTGCTGCTGACGTTGAGGCTATGTTCTACCAGGTGAAGGTTCCTGAGGCAGATCGTGACTTCCTGCGCTTCCTCTGGTGGAGCGATGGTGACGTTGACTCGTCACCCACCGAGTACAGGATGACGGTGCACCTTTTTGGCGCCTCGTCTTCGCCGAGCTGTGCTAGCTTCGCGCTGCGTAAATCCGCTCTGGACTTTGGCGACGAGTGTAGCGCCGATGCTACGTCGACAATTCTGTCAAACTTCTACGTAGACGACTGTCTATGTTCCACTGAGACGGAGGACGAGGCCGTGCGTCTGGCAGGTGATCTGCAATCTCTGTGTGCCCGAGGTGGGTTCCGGCTGACCAAGTTTGTCAGCAACAGCAGACCGGTGTTAGCATCTGTCCAAAGAGAAGACCGCGGCAAGCAGGTCAAGGAGCTGAACCTGAACCGAGACCATCTGCCTGCGGAGCGAGTACTTGGCGTTCGCTGGGTGGTGGAAGCTGATCTGATTGGTTTGGAAGTCGGAGGCGTGAGTGCAGCACGCACACGGAGAAGCATGCTGGCTGTGGTGGGATCAATGTATGATCCCATAGGTTTGTCCGCTCCTGTTGTCCTAACAGGAAGACTTGTCCTCCAGGAGCTGGCCAGGCTGCAGATGTGCTGGGACGAGGAAGCTCCTTCGGAACTGCAAGCAAGGTGGAACAAGTGGGCGAGCGAGCTTCACCTACTGTCCGACGTGAAGATTCGAAAGTGTATCGTCCCCTCTGGATTTGGAACGATTGTGTCACGGGAACTCCACCATTTCTCCGACGCCAGCAGCCAGGGGTATGGCACTGTATCCTACCTGCGTGTGGTGAACGACAGGGGTGGGGCTCACTGTACATTTGTCTTCGGAAAGTCGCGTCTGGCGCCAATCAAGGGTGTAAGCATTCCCCGTTTGGAGCTGACAGCCGCCACACTGTTTGTCCGTGTCAATGACATGCTGCAGCGCTGTCTGTAGTTGCCGATAGACAGAGTTGTCTATTGGACAGACAGCACGACCGTTCTCCGGTACATCTGCAACGAGCGTACCCGTTTCCATGTGTTCGTCGCAAACAGGTTGGCGGTTATACATGATGGCTCATCGCCTCATCAGTGGAAGTATGTTGCGTCTCGCTCCAACCCGGCTGACGTCGCCTCCAGGGGCACGCACGCCACCTTGCTGAAGGGTGACGACATGTGGCTCTACGGACCAGCCTTCCTTCAAAGAGAAGGAGAGTGGCCTGAACTTCCGGAAGGCATGACATGTCCTCTGGACAGTGACCCAGAAGTGAAACGAACACCAGCTCTGTGCACAGTAGCTGTGCTAGAGGATCCTATCAACTCCTTGGTCGATCACTACTCGAACTGGATCCGTCTCAGGCGTGCAGTGGCGTGGATTCTTCGCCTCAAGACCAGGCTTCTCCACACGGTTCAACAGGTGCAAGGCAGCGGGGTGGAAGTGCAAACCGGTCGACTCCGATTGGAGGAGCTGAAAGCAGCAGAGGCCGCCCTGGTAAGACATGCACAAGAGAGAGCGTATCCCGCTGAGCTGGCCTGTCTGAGAGCGTCTGCTCGTGTGAGCCGTACCAGCAGCATCGCAAGACTCGACCCCTTCTTGGAGGATGGTGTGATCAAGGTGGGTGGCCGTCTGTCACGAGCAAGTGGAATTTCCCGTGAAAGGAGACATCCTATCGTACTGCCACGAAGCGGTGCAGTGGTGGACTACGTTATCAAACAGGTGCATGTGAACGTTGGTCATGGAGGAAGGGAGCATGTGCTGTCCATCCTACGAGACAAGTACTGGGTGGTGAAGGGGTCCGCAGCGGTGCGCCGTGTTGTAGGGCGCTGTTTCGACTGTCGCCGCCGTCATGGTATCGTGTCGCAGCAGAAGATGGCGGATCTCCCGCCTAGTCGTGTTGCTGTGGACGAGCCACCGTTCACGCATACGGGAGTGGATTATTTCGGACTCTTCCTGGTCAAGAGAGGACGGGGACACATCAAGAGGTATGGCGTCATCTTTACGTGCTTGACTTGCAAGGGCAGTACATCTTGAGGTTGCAGAGTCCCTGACGACAGATTCGTTTATCTGTGCCCTGCGACGATTTATCGCCAGAAGAGGGAACGTGAAGAGTCTGACGTCGGATCAAGGCACCAACTTCATTGGAGCCTCTCGAGAACTAGGCCGCGAGCTTGAAGAGCTTCGCAAGTTCGAATCGAAGATCAATGTAACGATGCTTGACAAGGGAATCGAGTGGCGATTCAATCCTCCCGGCGCTTCAAATTTCGGAGGCGCATGGGAACGACTCATCCGGAGCGTTCGTAAAACTTTGGACGCTCTGCTTGGCCAGCAGATGCTGACTGATGAGCTGCTGATGACGTTCCTGTGTGAGGTGGAGGCTGTCATGAACAGCCGGTCGTTGTCTGTCATGTCCTCAGATCATCGGGATCTTCGGCCACTCTCCCCGAACGATCTTCTGCTGCTGGGAGGTGACCCAGTACCTCCGCCGGGTGTCTTTCAATCACAGGACCTGTACTGCAACAGAAGGTGGAGACAGTGTCAGTACTTAGCCGACCAGTTTTGGCTTCGATGGAGGAAGGAGTGCTCAAGCGCGCTTCAGAAAAAGCAAAGATGGCTCAACCCGAACAGGAATCTGTCAGAAAATGACATTGTGCTGGTGACCAGTGGAGTCACACCAAGGTGTAGTTGGCCACTTGGTCGAGTGGTTCAGGTGCGGAAGAGCGACGACGGAAGAGCGGAACGAGCGGATTCCTCTTGATAATACACGCAGTGTGGATGTATTATCAAGAGGAACTGTCCTGAAGAGGCCGGTAAACAAGCTTGTCTTGCTCAGTGACGTGATGTAGTGGTGGAGGCTTCGACCGGGATTGCCATTGGCCTCTGTGCTGCTCAAGATTTGTTGAAACCCCAAGGTTTCAAAGGGGAGGATGTAAGCGCAGCAGTCCACGTTTTCCCTTTCCTTCTTTGTTTTTGTTGCCTTGACCCTCCACCTGATTGTCTCCGCTGCGTTACGTTCCCTTCCAGGCCGCCTTTTGTATTTCTGGGGTCCACTGCATATCCTGGCTCATTGTGCCATGTGACCCACGACAGGACACAACTTGGTATGCATACCTTCGTTGTTGTGATTATTATGCTATGTTTATGGGGTTATTTAGGCCATAAGATGCTGGCAGATTCTGTTCTGGCTATGAATGCAGTCAGTATTACATGTAAGAGTACTTTATGTTGCTAAGATACTAAGCTAGTGTTACTCGTATGTTTCAAAAACCAGCACCATGCATGCATGTCGACGCCAGTGTGCTTGAGAATGAACCGTGCATGGGCTCCCAAATAAATGCATGCTGCTCAACAGCTTTGCTGCTGCGTTGCAAGATATCCGAGTGGGTGTGGCCGTTATATCCGTCCTGGGATCTTTACTTCTGTTGGGCCAGATGAAGTGTCGAACGGTCCGCGTCTGGTTCCGACGCCTGCCCTGCCGCCGGCCCGTCGCGCCACCACAGAGTCCGATGCTGCGCGACGAGGGTGCATTCGGGCTCCTGGAGCATCCCGAGACAATCGCTATGTGCGATTTGATGTCGACGATGACATGGTGGGGTGCCGGGGGCCTCTGCGCAGCAGTCCGTACTTTCGGCGTTCCAAGCGTGTGCGAGCTCGATCCCAGAACCCAATGCTGTTCGAGTTATGGGACGATAGCCGAGAACAAACATCATAGTCCTCCAATACACTGCCTACATCCGGCCCGAAAACAACATCCCGCATATGCCCCTGGCATTGGTACCAACGCGTTTCGCATGTTTCGTGTGATTCATGGTATTCAGTTACTCGCGAATGTTATTTGACACCAGGTGTATACGTTTTTCAAGCTAAGAGGGTTGTTGCATAGTGATGTTGCATTGAGTTGTAATGGCGCCTGCGGCAAACTCCGTTGTACAGTTGTGAGTGTATGGCAAGATGTTGTTCAGTTTCAGTTTTCAGCTGCGCGACTTGGTGTAAAGGGGGTGATGTTATATTCTGTATTATAGCAGGTAATTAAACCGCGTCGCGCGACCTCGAGCTCGCTGCGGAATGGTGCTACACCCTCGGCCTTGCGCGCTGGCCTCGCTCGTGCGCCGCCACTGCGTGGTAGCGCACTGCTCCGCGCGCTGGCCTCGCCCGTGCGGCGCGACACCGGCCACTGCCGGAGGGGATTGGCCGGCCCAGCCGAGCCGGAGTCGGTTGGAGGCGGGCGCTGGGTGAAGGCAATACACCTCTGCAGACCCAGTGAACTGTGTTTGGTGCGGCAGAGGCGAGTGGTAACAACGGAATGCCGGCAAAAGTCTATCATTGAATCAGAATATGTAAACAACAATAACAAGTAACAACCTCGTTCGCTGGACAATTTGTGATAATATGAAGAAAACAATATTGCTATTTTACATGCGTGATGTGAATGTTTGCACTATGGAGTTGCATGAGTGGAGTTGGAGTGGTGTTGCGTGAACCTGAAGTCACATACCCATGAATGTGCATGTGCATAAATAAATGTGCTATATCCATAAATGTGTGGATGTGCTTCTACTGCAGCGAACATTGCAGCTACCGGTACGAACCACTCATCAAAAGATGCGCCTTTAAAGACGAGTGTCGGCATTATTTGCAATTGGAAATCCAATCAAAATTGACAAAGTTATGGCCAATAATATTTCTAGGTCATCATCAACTTTACGCAAGGCAAAGTCAAGCAAAAACAAACATTGTCAACATTTAATCGATATATTGCAGGTACTGCGACCAGCCACTCAAAAAAAAGCGTATTTGCACGAAGCATCTTTTGGTAAATTTTCATTGGAAATCGGCTCAAAATTAACCACATTATTTATTTAAGACCTAAAGTCACATGATGTTTCAGATTTGTCATGTTTGCCTTGGACTACAACAGCGGCGATAGCGCAATCTAGACGAATCAGCTTCGTGAAACGGATTTTGAACCAATGGCTACGCCAGATGAGGAACGAGCGGCCTCCCTTGCAATTCTGTTGCCAAGCACATGGTACGTTTCGGTGGCTGTCGGTTCAAATAGCGAAAACGAAGTGCGGTAGAAATCCAAGTGGAGTAGTGATGACGTATGCCAAACGTCACGAGATTTGTCCATTTAAAATACAACCAAATATACCCACCTGTTTTTGCGTTGAAACTCAGCAACTAGGTCGTTTTTGGAGGGACAAATTTCAGATTTGGCGATTTCTCAGTACGCCCGACAATCTGACTATCTCAGTAACAAACTAATGTTAAAGGTGTTATATTCCATGCCATCTGACCTGTGTGTTTCTCCGTGACGGGGGCGGTGTTCAGAGTATGCAGCTGCCCGTGCAGGTCAGAGATGATGGCCTCGGCCTCGTGCTCGCGCTGCTCCAGCTCCATTTGGTGTCGGCTCTGCAGCTGACGCCTCTCGTCAGCGTAACACTCCAGCTGGAGACGGAGACAGCGCAGGGTACAGTCAGACCCAGCCACTGGGTTACGGTCAGACCCAGCCACTGGGTTACGGTCAGACCCAGCCACTGGGTTACGGTCAGACCCAGCCACTGGGGTAAACAATACCTGCCAGCCAACACAACCATCGGAACCTTACGGTCAGACCCAGCCACTGGGGTAAACAATACCTGCCAGCCAACACAACCATCGGAACCTTACGGTCAGACCCAGCCACTCGGGTAAACAATACCTGCCAGCCAACACAACCATCGGAACCTTACGGTCAGACCCAGCCACTGGGGTAAACAATACCAGCCAGCCAGCGCAACCATCTGAACCTTACGGTCAGACCCAGCCACTGGGGTAAACAATACCAGCCAGCCAGCGCAACCAGCTGAACCTTACGGTCAGACCCAGCCACTGGGGTAAACAATACCAGCCAGCCAGCGCAACCATCTGAACCTTACGGTCAGACCCAGCCACGGGGTAAACAATACCTGCCAGCCAACACAACCATCGGAACCTTACGGTCAGACCCAGCCACTGGGGTAAACAATACCTGCCAGCCAACACAACCATCGGAACCTTACGGTCAGACCCAGCCACTGGGGTAAACAATACCAGCCAGCCAGCGCAACCAGCTGAACCTTACGGTCAGACCCAGCCACTGGGGTAAACAATACCAGCCAGCCAGCGCAACCATCTGAACCTCAATCCCGACTTTAATCCAGTGCAATAAGCCGGTGATAAACGGTACGTTGCTTTCCTCGACAATTAGCGGCTATCTACCGAGACAACTTAAATACCGAACCGCTGCTGCGCTACTACTGCCAATAGTAACAGGTCACCTGTCTCTGGAGCTGGCGGACACACTGCTCGGCCTCCTGGAGCTGCTGCTCCCGGTCCAGCCGCATCGACTCCACCGCCAGGTGCTTCTCCTCCGAGTGCAGACAGTCGAGCTCGGCCTTGAGCGTGCGCCGCTCCTCGCGCAGCCGGTCCTCCCACTGGGCGTCCTGCGCCGAGCGTGCCTGCTCCGCCTGCAGCCGCCACTGCTGCTGCTGCTCCTGCCGGCAGACGGGTCAGACGGGTCAGACCCTGCATGGAGACGGGCCAGACTGCTGCTCCTGCCGGCAGGCCGGGCAGACGGGTCAGACCCTGCAGGGAGACGGGTCAGACGGGTCAGACGGGTCAGACGGGTCAGACGGGTCAGACGGGTCAGACGGGTCAGACGGGTCAGACTGTTGCTCCTGTCTGCTGTACCGTGACAGATTGTGGTAAAGTCAGAACCAATTAGTGTTCATTTCCACATGTAACCATCCCCTCTGTGTGTACCTTCTGGACGCTGGTGATGGCGCTGGTGACGGCGCTGTTGTGTTTGCTGATGAGTTGGCTCAGTCGTCGGTTCTCCTCGGCGGTGCGCGCCTCCTGGACGCGGCACAGCTCCACCTGCCGCGTGCCCACGCGCAGCTCGCGCATCAGCTCGTGCGTCAAGCCGCGCAGCTGCACCACCTCGGCCTCGAACGAGCGCAGCGCCTCCATCTGCCGACACACGCAAACACGAGGAGATACGGAGACAGCGCAAACCCACGGAGACATCTGATGACAACCGGACTAACTAACGTTCACAGATCAGAGACATCTACCGGCAACTCAACGAACCACAGTGAACTGATCTGGCATCTATCGACAACAGATGTAGCCCATTCTTAGCGAGGACAGTCAGCTTACCAGCCGAATATTCCCGGAGACATGTACCTGCGCACTAAGATAAGTCGGCACGTTAGTCCAGGCCAGATGAAATACCATGTGAATGTCATAGTTTGCGGTGAAAAATCACAGCAACGAATCAAATACAATGACTCATAAAGGCAACTGATTTAATGCCATGACATACAAGGTATCGGTGGCAGGGGAGTCCGGGCCGGGAGTCACGAGCCACTGCTGGTCGGCTCCGTCAGTCCCCTCCCTATACCGCAGTGGTCGGTGTGTGACGGCTCCGTCAGTCCCCTCCCTACACCACAGTGGTCGGTGTGTGACGGCTCCGTCAGTCCCCTCCCTACACCGCAGCGGTCGGTGTGTGACGGCTCCGTCAGTCCCCTCCCTCCCTACACCGCAGTGGTCGAAGTGTGACGGCTCCGTCAGTCCCCTCCCTTCCCTACACCGCAGTGCTCGGTGTGACGGCTCCGTCAGTCCCCTCCCTACACCGCAGTGGTCGGTGTGTGACGGCTCCGTCAGTCCCCTCCCTTCTCTACACCGCAGTGGTCGGTGTGACGGCTCCGTCAGTCCCCTCCCTACACCGCAGCGGTCGGTGTGTGACGGCTCCGTCAGTCCCCTCCCTACACCGCAGCGGTCGGTGTGTGACGGCTCCGTCAGTCCCCTCCCTACACCGCAGTGGTCGGTGTGTGACGGCTCCGTCAGTCCCCTCCCTACACCGCAGTGATCGGTGTGTGACGGCTCCGTCAGTCCCCTCCCTTCCCTACACCGCAGTGGTAGGTGTGACGGCTCCGTCAGTCCCCTCCCTACACCGCAGTGGTCGGTGTGACGGCTCCGTCAGTCCCCTCCCTACACCGCAGTGGTCGGTGTGTGACGGCTCCGTCAGTCCCCTCCCTACACCGCAGTGGTCGGTGTGACGGCTCCGTCAGTCCCCTCCCTACACCGCAGTGGTCGGTGTGTGACGGCTCCGTCAGTCCCCTCCCTACACCGCAGTGATCGGTGTGTGACGGCTCCGTCAGTCCCCTCCCTTCCCTACACCGCAGTGGTAGGTGTGACGGCTCCGTCAGTCCCCTCCCTACACCGCAGTGGTCGGTGTGACGGCTCCGTCAGTCCCCTCCCTACACCGCAGTGGTCGGTGTGACGGCTCCGTCAGTCCCCTCCCTACACCGCAGTGGTCGGTGTGTGACGGCTCCGTCAGTCCCCTCCCTTCCCTACACCGCAGTGGTCGGTGTGACGGCTCCGTCAGTCCCCTCCCTACACCGCAGCGGTCGGTGTGTGACGGCTCCGTCAGTCCCCTCCCTACACCGCAGTGGTCGGTGTGTGACGGCTCCGTCAGTCCCCTCCCTACACCGCAGTGGTCGGTGTGTGACGGCTCCGTCAGTCCCCTCCCTACGCCGCAGCGGTCGGTGTGTGACGGCTCCGTCAGTACCCTCCCTACACCGCAGCGGTCGGTGTGTGACGGCTCCGTCAGTCCCCTCCCTACACCGCAGCGGTCGGTGTGTGACGGCTCCGTCAGTCCCCTCCCTACGCCGCAGCGGTCGGTGTGTGACGGCTCCGTCAGTCCCCTCCCTACACCGCAGTGGTCGGTGCGTGACGGCTCCGTCAGTCCCCTCCCTACACCGCAGTGGTCGGTGTGTGACGGCTCCGTCAGTCCCCTCCCTACACCGCAGCGGTCGGTGTGTGACGGCTCCGTCAGTCCCCTCCCTACACCGCAGTTGTCGGAGTGTGACGGCTCCGTCAGTCCCCTCCCTACACCGCAGTGGTCGGTGTGTGACGGCTCCGTCAGTCCCCTCCCCTCCCTACACCGCAGCGGACGGTGTGTGACGGCTCCGTCAGTCCCCTCCCTACACCGCAGTGGTCGGTGTGTGCCGGCTCCGTCAGTCCCCTCCCTATGCCGCAGCGGTTGGTGTGTGACGGCTCCGTCAGTCCCCTCCCTACACCGCAGCGGACGGTGTGTGACGGCACCGTCAGTCCCCTCCCTACACCGCAGCGGTCGGGACGGTGTGTGACGGCTCCGTCAGTCCCCTCCCTACACCGCAGCGGACGGTGTGTGACGGCTCCGTCAGTCCCCTCCCTACACCGCAGCGGACGGTGTCCCCTCCCCTACACCGCAGCGGTCTGGAGTCTGCAGCGGACACTTAGCCTGTCGTGCCGCGCGCATCTCACCTCGGCCAGCTTCCTGTCGACGCTGGCGCTCTGCTCGTCCAGCGCCTGTCTCTGAGAGTGCAGCTCGGCCTCTACCGTCTGTGGCAGCGCACTGAGCCGCTCCTGGTGACGGGGTTAGGGACGGTTAGCGGACCGCACACAGTGGTTCAGCACAGAGCCGCCGCCGCCGCACGGCACGACAGCATCGCAGTCCAGTCACAGTGTTGGCTGAAATCCAGACAGCTGGCAGGGATCAATCCAGCAAATCCAGACAGCTGGCAGGGATCAATCCAGCAAATCCAGACAGCTGGCAGGGATCAATCTGCTCTTCAAGCTATGCCAATCTAGCCCAGACTTAACCTGAAGAGTTTGATATATACAATGGGTCTTTGTCCCGACTCCTGATCTATGCCGATAGACATGACATTTGTGCTGACCGTACGTGGCGTACGTACGTACAAGTTACGACCGTACGTACGTACAAGTTACGACCGTACGTACGTATAAGTTACGACCGTACGTACGTACAAGTTACGACCGTACGTACGTACAAGTTACGACCGTACGTACGTACAAATTACGTACGTACAAGTTACGACCGTACGTACGTACAAGTTACGACCGTACGCACGTAAAAGTTACGACCGTACGTACGTACAAGTTACGACCGTACGTACGTACAAGTTACGACGGTACGCACGTACAAGTTACGACCGTACGTACGTACAAGTTACGACCGAACGCACAAGTTACGACCATACGTACGTACAAGTTACGACAGTACGTACGTACAAGTAACGACCGTACGTACAAGTTACGACCGTACGTACGTACAAGTTACGACCGTACGTACGTACAAGTTACGACCGTACGTACGTACAAATTACGGCCGTACGTACGTACAAATTAGATTGAACCCTGCCTCAGAGCTGACTGGACCCTGCTGCAGAGCTGACTGAACCCTGCCTCAGAGCTGCCTGAACCCTGCCGCAGAGTTGACTGAACCCTGCCGTAGAGTTGACTGGACCCTGCTGCAGAGTTGACTGGACCCTGCTGCAGAGCTGACTGAACCCTGCCGCAGAGTTGACTGGACCCTGCTGCAGAGCTGACCGAACCCTGCCGCAGAGTTGACTGGACCCTGCCGCAGAGCTGACTGGACCCTGCTGCAGAGCTGACTGGACCCTGCTGCAGAGCTGACCGAACCCTGCCGCAGAGTTGACTGGACCCTGCTGCAGAGCTGACTGGACCCTGCCGCAGAGCTGACTGGACCCTGCCGCAGAGCTGACTGAACCCTGCTGCAGAGCTGACTGGACCCTGCCTCAGAGCTGCCTGAACCCTGCCTCAGAGCTGCCTGAACCCTGCTGCAGAGCTGACTGGACCCTGCCTCAGAGCTGCCTGAACCCTGCCGCAGAGCTGACTGGACCCTGCTGCAGAGCTGACTGGACCCTGCTGCAGAGCTGACTGGACCCTGCTGCAGAGCTGACTGGACCCTGCCGCAGAGTTGACTGGACCCTGCTGCAGAGCTGACTGGACCCTGCTGCAGAGCTGACTGGACCCTCCCGCAGAGCTGACTGGCATTCATAATTACACGGCTGGATTCAGTTCGGCTCTCACAACAAACCAGCTCACGGTCCATAGTGGCAGTCCGTGCATCAATCACAGCCGTGACACACAACAAACCAGCTCACGGTCCATAGTGGCAGTCCGTGCGTCAATCACAGCCGTGACACCAAACAAACCAGCTCACGGTCCATAGTGGCAGTCCGTGCGTCAATCACAGCCGTGCCACCAAACAAACCAGCTCACGGTCCATAGTGGCAGTCCGTGCGTCAATCACAGCCGTGACACACAACAAACCAGCTCACGGTCCATAGTGGCAGCCCGTGCGTCAATCACAGCCGTGACACCAAACAAACCAGCTCACGGTCCATAGTGGCAGTCCGTGCATCAATCACAGCCGTGACACCAAACCAGCTCACGGTCCATAGTGGCAGTCCGTGCGTCAATCACAGCCGTGACACACAACAAACCAGCTCACGGTCCATAGTGGCAGTCCGTGCGTCAATCACAGCCGTGACACACAACCAACCAGCTCACGGTCCATAGTGGCAGTCCGTGCATCAATCACAGCCGTGACACACAACAAACCAGCTCACGGTCCATAGTGGCAGTCCGTGCATCAATCACAGCCGTGACACACAACAAACCAGCTCACGGTCCATAGTGGCAGTCCGTGCGTCAATCACAGCCGTGACACCAAACAAACCAGCTCACGGTCCATAGTGGCAGTCCGTGCGTCAATCACAGCCGTGCCACCAAACAAACCAGCTCACGGTCCATAGTGGCAGTCCGTGCGTCAATCACAGCCGTGACACACAACAAACCAGCTCACGGTCCATAGTGGCAGCCCGTGCGTCAATCACAGCCGTGACACCAAACAAACCAGCTCACGGTCCATAGTGGCAGTCCGTGCATCAATCACAGCCGTGACACCAAACCAGCTCACGGTCCATAGTGGCAGTCCGTGCGTCAATCACAGCCGTGACACACAACAAACCAGCTCACGGTCCATAGTGGCAGTCCGTGCGTCAATCACAGCCGTGACACACAACAAACCAGCTCACGGTCCATAGTGGCAGTCCGTGCATCAATCACAGCCGTGACACACAACAAACCAGCTCACGGTCCATAGTGGCAGTCCGTGCATCAATCACAGCCGTGACACACAACAAGCCAGCTCACGATCCATAGTGGCAGTCCGTGCATCAATCACAGCCGTGACATCAAACAAACCAGCTCACGGTCCATAGTGGCAGTCCGTGCATCAATCACAGCCGTGACACCAAACAAACGAGCTCACGGTCCATAGTGGCAGTCCGTGCATCAATCACAGCCGTGACACCAAACAAACCAGCTCACGGTCCATAGTGGCAGTCCGTGCGTCAATCACAGCCGTGACACAAAACAAACCAGCTCACGGTCCATAGTGGCAGTCCGTGCGTCAATCACAGCCGTGACACAGAACAAACCAGCCCACGGTCCATAGTGGCAGTCCGTGCATCAATCACAGCCGTGACACAGAACAAACCAGCCCACGGTCCATAGTGGCAGTCCGTGCATCAATCACAGCCGTGACACCAAACAAACCAGCTCACGGTCCATAGTGGCAGTCCGTGCATCAATCACAGCCGTGACACCAAACAAACCAGCTCACGGTCCATAGTGGCAGTCCGTGCATCAATCACAGCCGTGACACCAAACAAACCAGCTCACGGTCCATAGTGGCAGTCCGTGCGTCAATCACAGCCGTGACACACAACAAACCAGCTCACGGTCCATAGTGGTAGTCCGTGCGTCAATCACAGCCGTGACACACAACAAACCAGCTCACGGTCCATAGTGGCAGTCCGTGCATCAATCACAGCCGTGACACACAACAAACCAGCTCATGGTCCATAGTGGCAGTCCGTGCGTCAATCACAGCCGTGACACCAAACAAACCAGCTCACGGTCCATAGTGGCAGTCCGTGCGTCAATCACAGCCATGACACACAACAAACCAGCTCACGGTCCATAGTGGCAGTCCGTGCGTCAATCACAGCCGTGACACACAACAAACCAGCTCATGGTCCATAGTGGCAGCCCGTGCGTCAATCACAGCCGTGACACCAAACAAACCAGCTCACGGTCCATAGTGGCAGTCCGTGCGTCAATCACAGCCGTGACACACAACAAACCAGCTCACGGTCCATAGTGGCAGTTCGTGCGTCAATCACAGCCGTGACACACAACAAACCAGCCCACGGTCCATAGTGGCAGTACGTGCGTCAATCACAGCCGTGACACCAAACAAACCAGCCCACGGTCCATAGTGGCAGTCCGTGCATCAATCACAGCCGTGACACCAAACAAACCAGCCCACGGTCCATAGTGGCAGTCCGTGCGTCAATCACAGCCGTGACACACAACAAACCAGCTCACGGTCCATAGTGGCAGTCCGTGCGTTAATCACAGTCGTGACACCAAACAAACCAGTCCACGGTCCATAGTGGCAGTCCGTGCGTCAATCACAGCCGTGACACAGAACAAACCAGCCCACGGTCCATAGTGGCAGTCCGTGCATCAATCACAGCCGTGACACAGAACAAACCAGCCCACGGTCCATAGTGGCAGTCCGTGCATCAATCACAGCCGTGACACCAAACAAACCAGCTCACGGTCCATAGTGGCAGTCCGTGCATCAATCACAGCCGTGGCACCAAACAAACCAGCTCACGGTCCATAGTGGCAGTCCGTGCATCAATCACAGCCGTGGCACCAAACAAACCAGCTCACGGTCCATAGTGGCAGTCCGTGCATCAATCACAGCCGTGACACCACACAAACCAGCTCACGGTCCATAGTGGCAGTCCGTGCATCAATCACAGCCGTGACACCAAACAAACCAGCTCACGGTCCATAGTGGCAGTCCGTGCGTCAATCACAGCCGTGACACAAAACAAACCAGCTCACGGTCCATAGTGGCAGTCCGTGCGTCAATCACAGCCGTGACACAGAACAAACCAGCCCACGGTCCATAGTGGCAGTCCGTGCATCAATCACAGCCGTGACACAGAACAAACCAGCCCACGGTCCATAGTGGCAGTCCGTGCATCAATCACAGCCGTGACACCAAACAAACCAGCTCACGGTCCATAGTGGCAGTCCGTGCATCAATCACAGCCGTGACACCAAACAAACCAGCTCACGGTCCATAGTGGCAGTCCGTGCATCAATCACAGCCGTGACACCAAACAAACCAGCTCACGGTCCATAGTGGCAGTCCGTGCGTCAATCACAGCCGTGACACACAACAAACCAGCTCACGGTCCATAGTGGCAGTCCGTGCGTCAATCACAGCCGTGACACACAACAAACCAGCTCACGGTCCATAGTGGCAGTCCGTGCATCAATCACAGCCATGACACACAACAAACCAGCTCATGGTCCATAGTGGCAGTCCGTGCGTCAATCACAGCCGTGACACCAAACAAACCAGCTCACGGTCCATAGTGGCAGTCCGTGCGTCAATCACAGCCGTGACACACAACAAACCAGCTCACGGTCCATAGTGGCAGTCCGTGCGTCAATCACAGCCGTGACACCAAACAAACCAGTCCACGGTCCATAGTGGCAGTCCGTGCGTCAATCACAGCCGTGACACAAAACAAACCAGCTCACCGTCCATAGTGGCAGTCCGTGCGTCAATCACAGCCGTGACACCAAACAAACCAGCTCACGGTCCATAGTGGCAGTCCGTGCGTCAATCACAGCCGTGACACAAAACAAACCAGCTCACGGTCCATAGTGGCAGTCCGTGCGTCAATCACAGCCGTGACACAGAACAAACCAGCCCACGGTCCATAGTGGCAGTCCGTGCATCAATCACAGCCGTGACACAGAACAAACCAGCCCACGGTCCATAGTGGCAGTCCGTGCATCAATCACAGCCGTGACACCAAACAAACCAGCTCAAGGTCCATAGTGGCAGTCCGTGCATCAATCACAGCCGTGACATCAAACAAACCAGCTCACGGTCCATAGTGGCAGTCCGTGCATCAATCACAGCCGTGACACCAAACAAACCAGCTCACGGTCCATAGTGGCAGTCCGTGCGTCAATCACAGCCGTGACACACAACAAACCAGCTCACGGTTCATAGTGGCAGTCCGTGCGTCAATCACAGCCGTGACACCAAACAAACCAGCTCAAGGTCCATAGTGGCAGTCCGTGCATCAATCACAGCCGTGACATCAAACAAACCAGCTCACGGTCCATAGTGGCAGTCCGTGCATCAATCACAGCCGTGACACCAAACAAACCAGCTCACGGTCCATAGTGGCAGTCCGTGCATCAATCACAGCCGTGACACAGAACAAACCAGCCCACGGTCCATAGTGGCAGTCCGTGCATCAATCACAGCCGTGGCACACAAGAAACCAGCTCATGGTCCATAGTGGCAGTCCGTGCATCAATCACAGCCGTGGCACACAACAAACCAGCCCACGGTCCATAGTGGCAGTCCGTGCATCAATCACAGCCGTGACACCAAACAAACCAGCTCACGGTCCATAGTGGCAGTCCGTGCGTCAATCACAGCCGTGACACGAAACAAACCAGCTCACGGTCCATAGTGGCAGTCCGTGCGTCAATCACAGCCGTGACACAGAACAAACCAGCCCACGGTCCATAGTGGCAGTCCGTGCATCAATCACAGCCGTGACACAGAACAAACCAGCCCACGGTCCATAGTGGCAGTCCGTGCATCAATCACAGCCGTGACACCAAACAAACCAGCTCACGGTCCATAGTGGCAGTCCGTGCATCAATCACAGCCGTGACACCAAACAAACCAGCTCACGGTCCATAGTGGCAGTCCGTGCATCAATCACAGCCGTGACACCAAACAAACCAGCTCACGGTCCATAGTGGCAGTCCGTGCGTCAATCACAGCCGTGACACACAACAAACTAGCTCACGGTCCATAGTGGCAGTCCGTGCGTCAATCACAGCCGTGACACACAACAAACCAGCTCACGGTCCATAGTGGCAGTCCGTGCATCAATCACAGCCGTGACACACAACAAACCAGCTCATGGTCCATAGTGGCAGTCCGTGCGTCAATCACAGCCGTGACACCAAACAAACCAGCTCACGGTCCATAGTGGCAGTCCGTGCGTCAATCACAGCCGTGACACACAACAAACCAGCTCACGGTCCATAGTGGCAGTCCGTGCATCAATCACAGCCGTGACACACAACAAACCAGCTCATGGTCCATAGTGGCAGTACGTGCATCAATCACAGCCGTGACACCAAACAAACCAGCTCACGGTCCATAGTGGCAGTACGTTCATCAATCACAGCCGTGACACCAAACAAACCAGCCCACGGTCCATAGTGGCAGTCCGTGCGTCAATCACAGCCGTGACACACAACAAACCAGCTCACGGTCCATAGTGGCAGTCCGTGCATCAATCACAGCCGTGACACACAACAAACCAGCTCACGGTCCATAGTGGCAGTCCGTGCGTCAATCACAGCCGTGACACCAAACAAACCAGTCCACGGTCCATAGTGGCAGTCCGTGCGTCAATCACAGCCGTGACACAAAACAAACCAGCTCACCGTCCATAGTGGCAGTCCGTGCGTCAATCACAGCCGTGACACCAAACAAACCAGCTCACGGTCCATAGTGGCAGTCCGTGCGTCAATCACAGCCGTGACACAAAACAAACCAGCTCACGGTCCATAGTGGCAGTCCGTGCGTCAATCACAGCCGTGACACAGAACAAACCAGCCCACGGTCCATAGTGGCAGTCCGTGCATCAATCACAGCCGTGACACAGAACAAACCAGCCCACGGTCCATAGTGGCAGTCCGTGCATCAATCACAGCCGTGACACCAAACAAACCAGCTCAAGGTCCATAGTGGCAGTCCGTGCATCAATCACAGCCGTGACATCAAACAAACCAGCTCACGGTCCATAGTGGCAGTCCGTGCATCAATCACAGCCGTGACACCAAACAAACCAGCTCACGGTCCATAGTGGCAGTCCGTGCGTCAATCACAGCCGTGACACACAACAAACCAGCTCACGGTTCATAGTGGCAGTCCGTGCGTCAATCACAGCCGTGACACCAAACAAACCAGCTCAAGGTCCATAGTGGCAGTCCGTGCATCAATCACAGCCGTGACATCAAACAAACCAGCTCACGGTCCATAGTGGCAGTCCGTGCATCAATCACAGCCGTGACACCAAACAAACCAGCTCACGGTCCATAGTGGCAGTCCGTGCGTCAATCACAGCCGTGACACACAACAAACCAGCTCACGGTTCATAGTGGCAGTCCGTGCGTCAATCACAGCCGTGACACACAACAAACCAGCTCACGGTCCATAGTGGCAGTCCGTGCATCAATCACAGCCGTGACACACAACAAACCAGCTCATGGTCCATAGTGGTAGTCCGTGCGTCAATCACAGCCGTGACACCAAACAAACCAGCTCACGGTCCATAGTGGCAGTCCGTGCGTCAATCACAGCCGTGGCACACAACAAACCAGCTCACGGTCCATAGTGGCAGTCCGTGCGTCAATCACAGCCGTGACACACAACAAACCAGCTCACGGTCCATAGTGGCAGTACGTGCATCAATCACAGCCGTGACACCAAACAAACCAGCTCACGGTCCATAGTGGCAGTACGTTCATCAATCACAGCCGTGACACCAAACAAACCAGCCCACGGTCCATAGTGGCAGTCCGTGCGTCAATCACAACCGTGACACACAACAAACCAGCCCACGGTCCATAGTGGCAGTCCGTGCATCAATCACAGCCGTGACACAGAACAAACCAGCCCACGGTCCATAGTGGCAGTCCGTGCATCAATCACAGCCGTGACACCAAACAAACCAGCTCACGGTCCATAGTGGCAGTCCGTGCATCAATCACAGCCGTGACACCAAACAAACCAGCTCACGGTCCATAGTGGCAGTCCGTGCATCAATCACAGCCGTGGCACCAAACAAACCAGCTCACGGTCCATAGTGGCAGTCCGTGCATCAATCACAGCCGTGACACCAAACAAACCAGCTCACGGTCCATAGTGGCAGTCCGTGCATCAATCACAGCCGTGACACCAAACAAACCAGCTCACGGTCCATAGTGGCAGTCCGTGCGTCAATCACAGCCGTGACACCAAACAAACCAGCTCACGGTCCATAGTGGCAGTCCGTGCATCAATCACAGCCGTGACACCAAACAAACCAGCTCACGGTCCATAGTGGCAGTCCGTGCATCAATCACAGCCGTGACACCAAACAAACCAGCTCACGGTCCATAGTGGCAGTCCGTGCATCAATCACAGCCGTGACACCAAACAAACCAGCTCACGGTCCATAGTGGCAGTACGTTCATCAATCACAGCCGTGACACCAAACAAACCAGCCCACGGTCCATAGTGGCAGTCCGTGCGTCAATCACAGCCGTGACACACAACAAACCAGCTCACGGTCCATAGTGGCAGTCCGTGCGTCAATCACAGCCGTGACACACAACAAACCAGCTCACGGTCCATAGTGGCAGTACGTGTATCAATCACAGCCGTGACACCAAACAAACCAGCTCACGGTCCATAGTGGCAGTACGTTCATCAATCACAGCCGTGACACCAAACAAACCAGCCCACGGTCCATAGTGGCAGTCCGTGCGTCAATCACAGCCGTGACACACAACAAACCAGCTCACGGTCCATAGTGGCAGTCCGTGCATCAATCACAGCCGTGACACACAACAAACCAGCTCACGGTCCATAGTGGCAGTCCGTGCGTCAATCACAGCCGTGACACCAAACAAACCAGTCCACGGTCCATAGTGGCAGTCCGTGCGTCAATCACAGCCGTGACACAAAACAAACCAGCTCACCGTCCATAGTGGCAGTCCGTGCGTCAATCACAGCCGTGACACCAAACAAACCAGCTCACGGTCCATAGTGGCAGTCCGTGCGTCAATCACAGCCGTGACACAAAACAAACCAGCTCACGGTCCATAGTGGCAGTCCGTGCGTCAATCACAGCCGTGACACAGAACAAACCAGCCCACGGTCCATAGTGGCAGTCCGTGCATCAATCACAGCCGTGACACAGAACAAACCAGCCCACGGTCCATAGTGGCAGTCCGTGCATCAATCACAGCCGTGACACCAAACAAACCAGCTCAAGGTCCATAGTGGCAGTCCGTGCATCAATCACAGCCGTGACATCAAACAAACCAGCTCACGGTCCATAGTGGCAGTCCGTGCATCAATCACAGCCGTGACACCAAACAAACCAGCTCACGGTCCATAGTGGCAGTCCGTGCGTCAATCACAGCCGTGACACACAACAAACCAGCTCACGGTTCATAGTGGCAGTCCGTGCGTCAATCACAGCCGTGACACCAAACAAACCAGCTCAAGGTCCATAGTGGCAGTCCGTGCATCAATCACAGCCGTGACATCAAACAAACCAGCTCACGGTCCATAGTGGCAGTCCGTGCATCAATCACAGCCGTGACACCAAACAAACCAGCTCACGGTCCATAGTGGCAGTCCGTGCGTCAATCACAGCCGTGACACACAACAAACCAGCTCACGGTTCATAGTGGCAGTCCGTGCGTCAATCACAGCCGTGACACACAACAAACCAGCTCACGGTCCATAGTGGCAGTCCGTGCATCAATCACAGCCGTGACACACAACAAACCAGCCCATGGTCCATAGTGGCAGTCCGTGCGTCAATTACAGCCGTGACACCAAACAAACCAGTCCACGGTCCATAGTGGCAGTCCGTGCGTCAATCACAGCCGTGACACAGAACAAACCAGCCCACGGTCCATAGTGGCAGTCCGTGCATCAATCACAGCCGTGACACAGAACAAACCAGCCCACGGTCCATAGTGGCAGTCCGTGCATCAATCACAGCCGTGACACCAAACAAACCAGCTCACGGTCCATAGTGGCAGTCCGTGCATCAATCACAGCCGTGACACCAAACAAACCAGCTCACGGTCCATAGTGGCAGTCCGTGCATCAATCACAGCCGTGACACCAAACAAACCAGCTCACGGTCCATAGTGGCAGTCCGTGCATCAATCACAGCCGTGACACCAAACAAACCAGCTCACGGTCCATAGTGGCAGTCCGTGCGTCAATCACAGCCGTGACACACAACAAACCAGCTCACGGTCCATAGTGGCAGTCCGTGCGTCAATCACAGCCGTGACACACAACAAACCAGCTCACGGTCCATAGTGGCAGTCCGTGCATCAATCACAGCCGTGACACACAACAAACCAGCTCATGGTCCATAGTGGCAGTCCGTGCGTTAATCACAGCCGTGACACCAAACAAACCAGCTCACGGTCCATAGTGGCAGTCCGTGCGTCAATCACAGCCGTGACACACAACAAACCAGCTCACGGTCCATAGTGGCAGTCCGTGCGTCCATCACAGCCGTGACACAGGCGTGTTAGCATGTTGTCTTTACCTGCAGCATGCATACACGCGTAGCCTCGCCGTCACACCAGAGCGACCGGTGCTCAGTTTGTTCATTTGTTCATTTATTAAGGGCTTGTCCACAAGTGGCTATTACGGCCCAGTCAATACATGATGGGAAGCACAACACACACACGAAATAAGATATATACACGGAACATTGTAGGTCATTTCGAAAAGTGCTGTCGCAATTGCAGCCGGGACGCAGAGTCCGTCACATGCCGCGGCAGCGCGTTCCAGGACACGGCGGCCCTATAGGGGAAGAGCCGCCGTGCAACAGCCAGGCGGAAACGGGGCAGCTCAGTTTGGCGGTGCATACGATGGTTCATGGGCTTAAAATGCAATAAAAATGTAACATTTAACGGCAACAATATAAAAGCTGTTATCATAAACACAAACGCATGTGAGTGCCGCGTATATGATACACTGACAAGTCAACGCAGTCGGCGTCACGCTGCGTTGAGATTCATCCTGCCGTTCCTTTTTTAGTTCGTCCTGCTGTTCCTCCCTGTTCAGATTCGGCTGCTCCTCTCTGTTCCTCTCTGTTCAGATTCGGCTGTTCCTCTCTGTTCAGATTCGTCTGTTCCTCTCTGTTCAGATTCGGCTGTTCCTCTGTTCAGATTCTGCTGTTCCTCTCTGTTCAGATTCTGCTGCTCCTCTCTGTTCAGATTCGGCTTTCTTACCCCAGTTCAGATTCGGCTGTTCCTTTCTGTTCAGATTAGGCTGCTCCTCTCTGTTCAGATTCGGCTGTTCCTCTCTGTTCAGATTCGGCTGTTCCTCTCTGTTCAGATTCGGCTGTTCCTCTCTGTTCAGATTCGGCTGTTCCTCTCTGTTCAGATTCGGCTGTTCCTCTCTGTTCAGATTAGGCTGCTCCTCTGTTCAGATTCTGCTGTTCCTCTCTGTTCAGATTCTCCTGCTCCTCTCTGTTCAGATTTGACTTTACTCACCTTGGCGGCCCTCTGCTGCTTCTCTCTGCTCAGATTTGACTTTACTCACCTTGGCGGCCCTCTGCTGCTCCTCTCTGTTCAGATTTGACTTTACTCACCTTGGCGGCCCTCTGCTGCTCCTCTCTGTTCAGATTTGACTTTACTCACCTTGGCGGCCCTCTGCTGCTCCTCCAGTTTACGTTTGCAGTCGCGGCGCACCTCGCGCAGCCTGGTCTCGGCATCCTCCATCAGCTGGTGCTCCTGCTCAGCCGTCATCGTCTGCAGCGCCTCCACCCGGCGGCGGCACTCCGCCTCCAGCGCGGCGCTCTCCTCCAGCGCCTGAGGGCACATCCGGGTCAGGTCAGGTCAGGTCAAAGTCAGGTCAAAGTCAGGTCAAGTCAAGTCAAGTCAAGTCAAGTCAAGTCAGGTCAGGTCAGGTCAAGTCAAGTCAAGTCAAGTCAGGTCAGGTCAGGTCAGGTCGAGTTAGGCCAGATCAAGTCAGGTCAGGTGTCAGATCAGACCTGGGAGGTCAGGTTACAACTGAGGTGAGAATACAACCAAGTGAAAACACAGCTTACCACTAGACGTGACCCCCTCCCCCCACGGTCCGGCCTGTCCCCGTCCCAGGGTCCCAGGGTCCCTGGGTCCCTGGGTCCCTGTCCCCGTCCCTGGGTTCCTGCCCCGTCCCTGGGTCCCTGTACCCGTCCCAGGCTCACTGTCCCCGTCCCAGGCTCACTGTCCCCGTCCCAGGGTCCCTGTCCCCGTCCCAGGGTCCCTGCCCCCGTCCCAGGGTCCCTGCCCCCGTCCCAGGGTCCCTGTCCCCGTCCTAGGATCCCTGTCCCTGTCCCCGTCCCAGGGTCCCTGTTCCCGTCCCTGGGTCCCTATTGATAGTTCTTGATAGTTCAAATCACAGTTCTCACAAGTCCCATTTTAATCCAAACGGTGCTTAATAAGCTGCGTTTAAGTTAAATAAACTTTGGGAATACCAAAGCAACTTGTAAGTTGTTTTGATCCCCTCAAGGAATCATAACTAGCGGTAATGCGAGTAATTTATTGAAAATGGTGGCGACCCAAAAAAGCGGGGCGCGACGGCAAGACTCAAACCTGCAACCTCTCGATAAACTAAAACGACTCTGCGGACGCCCAGGACCACTACACCGCCGACGTCCACAACCAGCATTCACAAATAGGCGTGCTAATTAAAATTGACCTTTGGAATTGTGAAAGCTAAAAATAGCATTGTGTTTTGACTTCAAAAGCTAAATCAGCATGCAACTAAATTCCATAATTCTGTTACTAAACGAAAGCTAAATTGCGATTGACTGCACGACAAACATGTCACGAAGCTGCAGGCTGCAACAAATGGTTTCAGTCACGATACCTAGTGTCGCAGGCCGTATCCCAGAGAGATTAGTAAATAAGTAATAAATGCGTCCTAATTGAAAGCGTCCGCGAACAAAACTGCTGAAAACTAGTTCATGGGCGAAGATTCTAGTTCAACGACAAGAATAAATCTTACTGTCGTCGCCACTTGGTGAGTTTTCCAGTTGGCAACAGTTCGGTAGTGTTCCAATTCAGGCCAGTGGCGGATTTAAAGGGTACCGGGGACATAATCGTGGGCGTGATGTGCCCTCCCTATAAACGGAACAAACTCATTTGTGCTGGTGTATCAGTACCACAGTACCAGTACCAGGTACCAGGGACATAATCGCGTGCGTGATGTGCCCCCCCCCCCCCCTATAAACGGAACAAACTCATTTGTGCTGGTGTATCAGTACCACAGTACCAGTACCAGGTACCAGGGACAGAATCGTGTGCGTGATGTGCCCCCCCCCCCCCCCCCCCTATAAACGGAACAAACTCTTTTGTGCAGGTTTACCAGTACCACAGTACCAATACCAGGTACCAGGGACATAATCGCGTGCGTGATGTGCCCCCCCCCCCCCCCCCTATAAACGGAACAAACTAATTTGTGCTGGTTTACCAGTACCACAGTACCAGTACCAGGTACCAGGGACAGAATCGTGTGCGTGATGTGCCCTCCCTATAAACGGAACAAACTCATTTGTGCTGATTTTGAAGATGGTCAGAAGAAATGAAAAAGTGCTACAGAAGAGACACCATAGTTCAAGACGGGACCTTCTTCTAGTCAGGATACATAAGTTCTGATGTCACCTACCCACACCTTTGTTCTGGATACGCCCCTGTGTCAAGCACTAGCCAGGCTCGTACTGGGCCAGCTGCGACGTTATCAAGCTGCTGTATACACTTCGGAAATATGCATGAGGGTCCCTGCCCCGCCCCCGGGTATCTATCCCCGTCCCCGGGTCCCTGTCCCGGGTCCCTGTCCCCCGGTCCCTGTCCCCGGGTCCCTATCCCTATCCCCGGGTCCCTGTCCCGGGTCCCTGTCCCGGGTCCCTGTCCCGGGTCCCTGTCCCGGGTCCCTGTCCCGGGTCCCTGTCCCGGGTCCCTGTCCCCCGGTCCCTGTCCCCGGGTCCCTATCCCTATCCCCGGGTCCCTGTCCCCCGGTCCCTGTCCCCGGGTCCCTATCCCCGGGTACCTGTCCCTGTCCCCGGGTCCCTGTCCCCCCGTCCCCGGATCCCTATCCCTATCCCCGGGTCCCTGTTCCCTGTCCCCGATGTATACTCGTCTCCGTGTTCCTGTGCGGCCAGGTTCCTGTGTCCGAGTCCATGTGCCCGAGTCCATGTGTCCGAGTCCATGTGTCCGAGTCCATGTGTCCGAGTCCATGTGTCCGAGTCCATGTGTCCGAGTCCCTGTGCCCGAGTCCCTGTGCCCGAGTCCATTTTTCCGAGTCCATGTGCCCGAGTCCATGTGTCCGAGTCCATGTGTCCGAGTCCATGTGTCCGAGTCCATGTGTCCGAGTCCATGTGTCCGAGTCCATGTTTCCGAGTCCATGTGTCCGAGTCCATGTGTCCGAGTCCATGTGTCCGAGTCCATGTGTCGGAGTCCATGTGTCCGAGTCCATGTGTCCGAGTCCATGTGCCCGAGTCCATGTGTCCGAGTCCCTGTGCCCGAGTCCCTGTGCCCGAGTCCATGTGCCCGAGTCCATGTGTCCGAGTCCATGTGTCCGAGTCCATGTGTCCGAGTCCATGTGCCCGAGTCCATGTGTCCGAGTCCATGTGTCCGAGTCCCTGTGCCCGAGTCCATGTGTCCGAGTCCCTGCGCCCGAGTCCATGTGTCCGAGTCCATGTGTCCGAGTCCATGTGCCCGAGTCTATGTGTCCGAGTCCATGTGCCCGAGTCCATGTGCCCGAGTCCATGTGTCCGAGTCCATGGCCCGAGTCCATGTGCCCGAGTCCATGTGTCCGAGTCCATGTGCCCGAGTACATGTGCCCGAGTCCATGTGTCCGAGTCCCTGTGCCCGGGTCCATGTGTCCGAGTCCATGTGTCCGAGTCCATGTGTCCGAGTCCATGTGTCCGAGTCCCTGTGCCCGAGTTCATGTGTCCGAGTCCATGTGTCCGAGTCCCTGTGCCCGAGTCCCTGTGCCCGTGTCCCTGTGTCCGAGTCCCTGTGCCCGGGTCCCTGTGTCCGAGTCCCTGTGCCAGGGTACATGTCCCCCGGGTCCCCGTGTCCGAGTCCCTGTGCCCGGGTCACTGTGTCCGAGTCCATGTGTCCGAGTCCATGTGTCCGAGTCCCTGTGTCCGAGTCCCTGTGCCAGGGTACATGTCCCCCGGGTCTCCGTGTTCCTGTGCCCTGGTCTGTCCCCGAGTCCCCGTTCCAGCTCCTCACCGCCTGCATCAGCTCTGCCTGCTCCTCCCGCTGTGTCTCCGAGGTCTGCAGCTGTTCCTGGGCCTCGTGCCGCTCTCTCTCCGACTCCTGCAGCTGTCGCTCTGCCTGCGCCAGCTGCTGCCGGTGCTGCTCCAGCTCAGCCCGCAGCGCTGCCGTGTCGGCCGCCAGTGGCGGAACGGCATCAGCCGCCGCCGCCGCCGCCGCCAGCTCCGATTGCAGGCGGCTGATGGTGACTGCCGGGGCGGCGATGTACGGTCACTCAGGTCACTCGGTCACTCAGTCACTCGGTCACTCAGGTCACACGGTCACTCAGTCACTCAGTCACTCGGTCACTCGGGTCACTCGCTCACTCGCTCACTCAGTCACTCAGTCACTCGGTCACTCGGGTCACTCGGTCACTCGGTCACTCGGTCACTCGAGTCACTCGGTCACTCAGGCCACTCGGTCACTCAGGTCACTCAGGTCACTCAGTCACTCAGGTCACTCGGTCACTCGGGTCCCTCGGTCACTCGGTCACTCAGGTCACTCGGTCACTCAGGTCACTCGGTCACTCATGTCACTCGGTCACTCAGGTCACTCAGGTCACTCGGTCACTCGGTCACTCAGGTCACTCAGGTCATTCGGTCACCCAGGTCACCCAGGTCACTCAGGTCACTCGGTCACTCAGTCACTCAGGTCACTCGGTCACTCAGATCACTCGGTCACTCGGTCACTCAGGTCCCTCAGGTCACTCGGTCACTCGGTCACTCAGTCACTCGGTCACTCAGGCCCAGAAACGCACACCTGCCACACACCAACGGTCATCTTATCTGACACAATCACCCGGAGCGATGGTTATAGATACAAGCAGAGGCTAGGCTGCGCCGAGACATGGTGGCATCACCACTATCCACAGAGACGATACAGGCACCTCCTTCCGAGGCTTTATGAGCTCCAGGGCTGCCGAGTCGATCGGTTTTCAGGTGACTCCGACTCCCGACTCCGACCCTCCGGAGTCAACTCCGACCCTCCGGAGTCAAACTCCGACTCCGACTCCGACTCCGACTCCGAAATCGACCCCGGCCTTTAATTAGCTGAAGCTATTGACAACGGGCACAAGAAGTGACCACCCGCAGCCAGTTCACCCGTTTCAAAATTGGATCTCACTGGAAAATATAGTAGTTAAATGACATAATATGATTCGCTTATGATTCTGCCACTAACTGAGATCTGAGACTTGAAAGGCAGTGTCCTTGCCAGTGTAGCAACGATGCGACCTGAGCCACGCGGCCCAGATATTTGAGCTGCGGGAGGGGACGAAGGCTGCAGCTGCGGTCGCCCGGACGAGGCAGCGCGCGACACAGCCGCCGCCGCGCCGCGCGGCGGCGGGATACCGACACGCCGTGCTTGCTGAAATTGGTGCTATTGGAAGGCCCACGATGGTTTGTATGCATACTGGAGTACAACAACACGAGGAATCCAAATATGGCATACATTTTACAATTATTTGACTCATGTTTTTTGGAAATACAATTTTTAAATTTTGAAGCTCAAATTTGCAATGATTTTTTTGTGTAAAAGGTATGTATATATAAAAAAGAGCTGTGCTCAGACTCTATCGTCCGTTTTTTGACAGTTGGATATGTGATGAATAGTTTTCAAGATAGTCAGTAAAAAAAGTAACCTTTGTCAAAAATTGAAAAACAGCGATCACTCATGACTCCGAAACCGTCGCTCGAAACGCTCGAATTCCTCAAAATCGTGTTCAGGGCTAGGGAAACCCCCCTATCCAAGTTTCCGTCGAAATTCGAGGTAGTCGGGTAACATCGTTCGGGTGAGTTGGCATGGAATGACCCATATATAGACATTGTCTGACCATAACATTCTATTTCAAGATTCCAGAAATCCAAAACAAGAGAAGTTGTCAGGTCTTGTGATAACCCTACCAACCACATGGCTATTAACCAATAAATACGTAAATACTATAGTTCATAAATTGCACGACGTTTAAAGGAAATAGTTCACCTTTAATATTAAATTTTGAACTGAGATAGCAGTTTTGTAGCCAGTGTTGGGAATTATCATATCTGCTAGTTTTCTTGACTGAAAAGACAGTCTCCAGCCGAATATATTTGATTTGTTTTTTGGCGAAGGAATGCGGTGCTGACGAAATAATGCGGTGCTGACGATGGCCTGGCAGAGGCTATACAATCAGCCAATCAGCTTGCAGCTGGTGCTAGCAAGCGAACCGCCGGCCGCCGGTTGACACTTCTCTAATGCGAGTCTATCCTTACTTTCGAATCTGATTGGCTGAGCCATTTTTTTTCTCATTCGCGTGACGTCAGGACTCTGACTCATAGAGTATGTATATAGTTTTGATAAAATTAATAGTTTACGACCTTCTGTCCTGAATCGGCGCGATGTATGACCATTTTTGACAATATAGAAATACATTATATTTCAAAATATAATCAAATCGTGTTTGGAAAAAAATGTTCCAAGGTGGACTATTTCCTTTAACTCGCCGGAGCAAGCTATACGTCACTTGAAACCGTTTTTTCTGCAACTTGATTTCTCGTGATCGTTACTTAGATTCCTTGGGGTGGAATTTTGAATCTGCATCCGATGACACACCCTAGGTTCGATTTCGCCCACCGTGTTACACGATTGAAACGAGTGTTTAGCACGACTGACTGAAAATAATTAAATGACAAGGGAATCGAAGCAAAGTCGAAGGGGCATGCGTTTTTCATGTCATCACCACCAGTGGTTCACTAAAATGCACCTGATACTTTGCCCATGCGCTGCCCCCATGACTGACAGCCGGAGTCAGAGTTGGCAAAATTTTGCCGACTCCGACTCGACTCCGGCCGAAATCACCGACTCCATCGCCGACTCAGACTCAAACTCTGACTCCAACTCCGACTCCGCAGCCCTGATGAGCTCAATAGCATATTCCGGTGGCAGAAACTATCTGTTATTGAGATAATGATTCGGATCAAGAACGGTGCACTGGTCAACATGTTGCAAATGTTGATTAACTCGATCACTATTGAACAGAACTCGCGAAAGAGGCACCGGAATTCCCTTAAAGCATAACTCCTAGAAAATATTTCATTCAGATATGCCCATACTTGTCAGAAGCGGAATTATTTGGCACCAAAGACAGCAGACAATAAGGGAAATGCTACAAAACTGGCGTTGCCAGTCCCCATCATTGTGTGGAAGAGTGAGATGGTGACAGGCCGAGCCTCAGCTGACACCCACCGTCCCTGGCGATCAGCAGCACCTACCGTCCCTGGCGATCAGCAGCTGCGACAGCTGGTCGGCGCGGGTCCGGGCGGCGGCGCCATCGGTCTGCAGGGTCTGTAGCCGGTCTGAAACGCGCTCCAGTTCGGCGGCCTGCTGGCGCAGCTGCTGCCGGCCTGCCTCCAGCTGCGCCTGCTGGCTGTGCAGCTGGTCACAGCGGCTCTGCAGGTGCCCCGTCAGCGTCTCCAGCCGACTCTCCTGATCCTGCAGCCTGGAGTCGCGGCCCCGCAGCTGGCCGTCCCTGGCGCGCAGGTCGGCGGCCGCGGCGGCCAGCTCGGCCGTCAGCCGCTCCCGCTGCGCCTGGTGCTCCGTCAGCTGAGAGCCGAGCAGCTGCTCCCGGAGCGGCACTCAGCTAGCTGCTGCTCCCGGCCGTCCAGCTGGGAGCGCAGCTCGGCCACCTCCCGCTGCTGGGAGGCCGCCTGGGAGGCCAGCTCCCGTCTGACGGGGACACGACACTGGTCACTGGTCACAGCACACCCTGAGACCGGACAGTACTGGTCACTGGTCACAGCGCATCCTGAGACCGGGCAGTACTGGACACAGCAATGTGATAATCACCCACCCTGAGACCGGGCAGTACTGGACACAGCAATGTGATAATCACCCACACTGAGACCGGGCAGTACTGGACACAGCAATGTGATAATTACCCACCCTGAGACCGGGCAGTACTGGGCACAGCAATGTGATAATCACCCACACTGAGACCGGGCAGTACTGGACACAGCAATGTGATAATTACCCACCCTGAGACCGGGCAGTACTGGACACAGCAATGTGATAATCACCCACCCTGAAACCGGGCAGTACTGGACACAGCAATGTGATAATCACCCACACTGAGTGCGGTCAGTACTGGGCACAGCAATGTGATAATTACCCACCCTGAGACCGGGCAGTAATGGACACAGCAATGTGATAATCACCCACACTGAGACCGGGCAGTACTGGGCACAGGAATGTGATAATCACCCACCCTGAGACCGGGCAGTACTGGGCACAGCAATGTGATAATTACCCACCCTGAGACCGGGCAGTACTGGACACAGGAATGTGATAATCACCCACACTGAGACCGGGCAGTACTGGACACAGCAATGTGATAATTACCCACCCTGAGACCGGGCAGTACTGGGCACAGGAATGTGATAATCACCCACACTGAGACCGGGCAGTACTGGGCACAGCAATGTGATAATTACCCACCCTGAGACCGGGCAGTACTGGGCACAGGAATGTGATAATCACCCACCCTGAGACCGGGCAGTACTGGGCACAGGAATGTGCCGAGGCAGTCAACATCTGAACAACAAGCACCAGTCGAAAACTACAACATTTATCATTGCAGCATTTTCAGCAACACCATGTCTCTGAATAGCAGCAGCCCGCAGTCAGTTGACACCCAGGGACTCCCTAGCAGGGAGACCACAGACAGACCGGAGGAAGGGAGACAGACCGGAGGAAGGGCACATTACTGTCCAGCCGCCACCCACAGTCAGCCCAGCCAGTCAGCTCCGGTACCGCCACCTACCTGAGCGCCGCCTCTGTCTCGGCCCTCTGCTCGCTCTCCGGTACCGCCACCTACCTGAGCGCCGCCTCTGTCTCGGCCCTCTGCTCGCTCTCGGCGGCGGCCCGCTCGCTCTCGGCCCGCCAGGTGTGAGCGCGGTCCTGCTCCTCCTGCAGTCGCTGCTGCAGCGTCTGCAGTCTCTGCTGCAGGTCGTCAGTCTCCTGGACGCTGCTGAGCCGCGCAGCACGCTCCGCCACCAGCTCCGCCTCCGTCTCTGCCAGCCGGTCCGACTGCGCCTGCTGCGCGGCCTCGGTCTCCACCAGCGCCGCCCGCTGCGCCGCCTCGGTCTCCGCCAGCGCCACCCGCTGCGCCGCCTGTCGCCGCTCAGACTCGTCAGCGGCGGCCGACAGCTCATCCGCGTGTCTGAAACACAGACAGACGCGTCACGTCACGTCACGACACGTCACGACACGTCAGGCACTCGCCAGCGGCGGCAGACAGCTCATCCGCGTGTCTGAAACACAGACAGATGCGTCACGTCACGTCACGACACGTCACGACACGTCAGGCACTCGCCAG
>JAXIVJ010004800.1:0-79565 GCA_036785665.1 Chirona hameri
AGAGAGAGAGAGAGAGAGAGAGAGAGAGAGAGAGAGAGAGAGAGCAGCTCGCCGGGCTGACTCGACCGGGCGAGAGAGTTTGCACCGCCGGCTCTCCGGCCAGCGTCCTTCACGGTATATCCAGCCGTCCAGCCCACCCACAGACACAGACACAGCTCCGCCGTCGAGCACTGGACACCCATTCAGAAGAGACCACTCATGCACTCGCCGGATTCCCCAACTCAGTGTGCAAACGTTTCATCGTCGGGCCGAGGGCTTCCCTGGTGAATGACTGCCGCCGCCAGAGCTGGTGGTTTGCAGACGGGGTCGGGGTGACAGGTTCAGCTGAAGGGCGACCCACCTGCGATGGCGTGGTCAGCAGCGAAGCCGAGCTTGCTGATCATGTATCGGCAGATCATGTAGCCGGTCCGGTTCACACCGTGTGTGCAATGCACACCGATCACGCCTGTGTGAACAGAGCACAAGGTGTGAACACTGAACAGTCTACAGCGGGGCACAGCGAGAACACATGAACACTTGTCGAGTAACACCTAATAACGACAGAATGAATGTGAACATGACAAGCTGAGCGGTGTGAACAATCCTGTGATTTTTTTCAGTAACGTAAGATGGTGTAGGTAGAAAGGAAGGGTGAACAAAATCGTTCAGACATTTGTCGGTTGGTAAATACGAATAACGTATTGAATGGACATCCCCACCTTAACATTAGTTTTGAGTTGAGATAGCCAAAGTAGTGGCCATATAGTGCAATTTAGGAAGGTAGCATTTAACTCGCGCGGCGCTGGGGGGGGGGGGGGGGGGGGGGGGGGGGGGGGTAAATTTTACCCCCTGCCGGATTTTCTCAATAACTTGAAAACTATGACAGATATCAACGTGAACCTTGCTGTATCTTATGCTGCATCAATTCTACGTTTCCTGTCATTTTTTTAAAATAAATTTAAATTGGTGAAATAGTTTGAGAGATAATGACGTGTTAGTGACGTGATGTCATGCCATTTTTGGAGGAAAAACGATTTTTTTTTAATTTTCCCAATTTTGAGTTTTTGACCCCAAACAATTAATTTTGTTTCGGGATTCCCCCCAAAAAACAACATTTTTTTCTTCAAATATATTTTAAAAAACCGGAATATATATTAGAGAACCAAGTGTGGATGATACCCAAACAAATTTCAAAGCAATATTTTTTTTTACTGACTTATGGTATACTGACTTATGAGTTACTTATACCCCACTAAGTATAAGTAACTCATGACGTAATTTTTTGAAGTTGCATTTTTTTGCTTTTACTGACCAGATACAGACAAATTAATGCCATCACTATATTTCTGAGACAAAACTAGTCGAGAAAATTGAATTTTTTAATTTAGATTTATCAAATTAAAATTTTGACCTTCTGCAACCTGAATTTTGACCTGATGGCCATTATATGGTGTTAGGGTGTGCAAATCACTACTGCTATATAATTATACGTGTAAAATAATCCATAAAACATGTGTCGCATGACTTTCGTAGACCTCTTGCCAATAGTGACCTTTTGTGACTTGCCTGGGGCATTCCACAGTAAGACAACCCAAATTTTCAAATTTCCCGTCCGACCATTTTAATTTTCTTGAAAAGTTGTGTACTGTGGCGGGGAATTAATTGGTGGTGACCAAAAATCCCCAAAACATATTTTCCAAAATACGGCCTTCCGAATGTTCCCAAGTTCACTGTGCAGGCCTAATTTTGACGACCAATAACTCCGAGACAAAAGAAGCCATTTTGATAACTTTTGTTTTGTTTAGATCGGAATTAGTAATTTGGCAATCACGGATTTTCGATTTTCCTTTTTTTGTCACGTGACCTAGTGACCACTTTTTGCGCCGTGACCTTGATCTGTTGGAAACTAAAATTAACATTTTCGTCTGATGACGATTTGAGCTTCATTGATGTCCTTTCGTATAAAAAATTATAAAACTGGGGTTCTAACTGTAAAAACTATTTTTGAGCCTTGCAATGCTGACATAATACGCTGTTCGGGCACCTGTCCGTCGATAACTCTACTTGACATACGCTTTCGAAACAAAGTCCAGTGACTCCTGACGACAAAACTTCTCGGTTGGTGGCTGTTACACCGACATCAGGTCTCCATATGACCTGCCAGGCCAATACAACGTAACGTACCCAAACAGCGTATTGTGTCAGCATTGCAAGGGTAAAAAGTAGTTTTTACAGGTCGAACCCAACTTTTTATATATTTTTTTTTTATACGAAAGGACATCAATGGAACTCAAATCATCATCAGACGAAAATGTTAATTTCACTTTCCAACAGGTCAAGGTCACGGCGCAAAATGTAGGCCACGAGGTCACGTGAAAAAATATGAAAATCGAAAATTAGTGAAAAGTTTATCAAAATCGTTTCCTTAGTCTCGGAGTTATTGGTCGTCAAAATTAGGCCTGCACAGTTAACGTTGAAAATTTCGGAAGGCCATATCTTGGAATTTTTTGTTGTTTAATTTTTTGGTCACCACCAATTTATTTTCCGCCCTTGAAACCCCCAGTGCACAACTTTTCAAGAAAATTACAAATGGTCGGACGGCAAATTTGAATATGTTCGTTGTCTTACTGTGGAAGTCTCCAAAAGTAACTTGTACAGGTCGAACCCCACCTTTTTCTTCTTTTTGTATACGAAAGGACATCAATGCAGCTCAAATCGTCATCAGACGAAAATGTTAATTTCAGTTTCCAACAGGTCAAGGTCACGGCACAAAAAGTAGGTCACGAGGTCACGTGACAAAACAAAATAAAACAATCCGTGATTGCCAAATTGTTCTTTGACTAATCCTGACCCAAACAAAACAAAAGTTTTATCAAAATCGCTTCTTTAGTCTCGGGAGTTATTGGTCGTCAAAATTAGCCCTGCACAGTGAACTTAGGAAAATTCGGAAGGAATTTTGGAAAATATTTTTTGGTCACCACTAATGAATTCCCCGCCCTTGAAAACCCCAATGCACAACTTTTCACGAAAATTAACAATGGTCGGACGGCACCCACTGGTTGTCTTACTGTGGAATGCACCACCTTGGCCTTTGCTTACAATTTCGCTTTCGGTAATGTGGTAGGTAGGGTAATGTGGTAGGTAGATGTATCATACATTTGAGAGCTTTTTGTGCGATAATAGTCGTAATATAAGGCTTTTAATGTAAATTATGACCCTTCAACTTAAATAACTCGATTTTAACCTTTGACCTGACATGTGACCTTATTTGAATAATTTTGGGCATGCGTTATATTCGATTCATTGAGAGCGTTCGATCGCCGCCGTGCGCGTCTCGCTGCGGTCATTGGTTCGGAAGATACGGGGGGGGGTAAAATTTACCCCCCAGCACGCGCGTTCGGCTGGAGCTGATGAAAAAATTTACCCCCCAGCGCCGCGTGGGTTAAAACATGCTACAGCTATCACAGTTATCTGGTCTTAGAGAAATTCCAAGTTTGATTTCAAATTGGGGCCTTAGTAAGCCCTTATCGTTTACCTTATTTACCCTTATTTGGTAGTTTTGCCCCTTATTTAGTATTGAGCCCACCCTTATTTGGTAGTTTTGTTCCGATGACGTCATCTCTCATCACTGCCGTGTGTACCTGCTTAGAGATAAGCCTTGATGTTTTTTTAAAAAATATTATTGTATATGATCATGCTGTTGCATTTACCAACAGGTCCCTATTTTCCTATCAATATATTAAATAATTATGTTGCGATTTTCGTTTCAATAAAACAAATCTTCGAAAGCGCTTATTTTCGAAACCCGTGATAAGAAAAGACTTGTTTGTATTCAAGCTGCAAGAAGTGTCTGAAAACATTGTGCCATATCATTTGGCAGCTTAAAGGTTTTCTCTATTGCTAATTAATGACGTCATCACCAAAGAAAGAAGAATTTGTATAAAGTTTAGTGACGTTTTCGATAAAAACATCATAATCGTTTTAAGCAACACTTACTTCATATTTTTCACTACAACCGGCGTATATTTGACAATTTTCAAAAAGTGAGAATGTCCCTATAAGGGAATGTTACACCTGTGTATTGGTTTTGAACTGAGATAGCCATTATCTTTGGCCGTTATTGAAATGTCTAAATTACTAAGGTAATTTTCCCCAGAACTTAACAGTTTTAAGCAATTTAATTTACCATTTGCAAAATGCACCCAGGCTGGTGCAGCCGTTGATTGGCTGACAGCCACTTTGTCAGCCAATCCCACTTTGTCAGCCAATCAGCTCAATAATGACGTCATCAGCCCACATTAAAAACTGCATTTATATAAAGTTAAGTGACGTTTCGAGATAAAAAATATCACCATCGTTTTCAGCAACACTTACTTCATATTTCGACTACAACCAGCGTATATTTGACAACTTTCAGAAAGGTGAAACATTCCCTTCAACAAAGAAGGAACGTCATGAAAGGGGGGGGGGGGGGGGGCAGTGGAACTTTTATCTTGTTTTGAGAGAAACACAGTCCTCCTGTGCAATATTTTATTCTTCCTATTTTGGCTCCTCTCGTCTTGGTGTACCTTTACTCCTCTAATTATACTCGTATAGCAGACGACGGATTTTACCAAGAAATGGGAGCATGACCGGCCCCGTGGCCTCTCGCCCCGGCTCCCCGTTCCTACGCCCATGTAACAAAGTAAAGAACCCCAACTCACAGAGAGTGGTGAATCCTAATCCAGTCAACATGCGTCTCTGGCGTTCAGTTCCAAAGCCAGCCCCCAGTGCCTCAACAGAGTCCTCTCTCTGGACGGTCCCGCGTTTGGCTACACTCAACGACAGGCTTGTGACAGGATTGCGCGACACACACGCTGCAGACCATAATACGGATCGACGCACCCGGTGTTCCACAACGCCAGGCAGATTTAGCGGGGGCTGATTTGGAATTGTCATACAAGGGCGTCTCCCGGTACAGACAGGACATCACAGCGCCACTTGGGATGCGCATCGAATCAGGCCACTGGGCACCTCTTCTGAATGCATTGATATATTTCTTCGAATGCATTCTCAACTGTTCGCAGAAGGTGTCTTTAGTGCCATGTCACTGTCACGATGCGGGCAGGGACGGATGTAAACCGGGTCAAATTGTCCAGGCTATACATATACATAAGAAAAAGCCCACATAATCTAACGCAACCGCTGGAAAACACCGCCACAAGCTGGACTTTCCGCCAGGGTTTTTCTGGTGCCCAACACTGTTCGCGTTTTAATCTGGCACATAGCGATCATTGCCACGGTGGCACATATCGATCACTGCCACGGTGGCACATAACGATCACTGCCACGGTGGCACATATCGATCACTGCCACGGTGGCACATAGCGATCACTGCCACGGTGGCACATAGCGATCACTGCCACAGTGGCACATATCGATCACTGCCACGGTGGCACATAACGATCACTGCCACGGTGGCACATAGCGATCACTGCCACGGTGGCACATAACGATCACTGCCACGGTGGCACATAGCGATCACTGCCACGGTGGCACATAACGATCACTGCCACGGTGGCACATAACGATCACTGCCACGGTGGCACATAGCGATCACTGCCACGGTGGCACATAGCGATCACTGCCACAGTGGCACATATCGATCACTGCCACGGTGGCACATAGCGATCACTGCCACGGTGGCACATAGCGATCACTGCCACGGTGGCACATAGCGATCACTGCCACGGTGGCACATAGCGATCACTGCCACGGTGGCACATAGCGAGCACTGCCACGGTGGCACATAGCGATCACTGCCACGGTGACACATAGCGATCACTGCCACGGTGGCACATAGCGATCACTGCCACGGTGGCACATAGCGATCACTGCCACGGTGGCACATATCGATCACTGCCACGGTGGCACATATCGATCACTGCCACGGTGGCACATAGCGATCACTGCCACGGTGGCACATAGCGATCACTGCCACGGTGGCACATAACGATCACTGCCACGGTGGCACATATCGATCACTGCCACGGTGGCACATAGCGATCACTGCCACGGTGGCACATAGCGATCACTGCCACGGTGGCACATATCGATCACTGCCACGGTGGCACATAGCGATCACTGCCACGGTGGCACATATCGATCACTGCCACGGTGGCACATAACGATCACTGCCACGGTGGCACATATCGATCACTGCCACAGTGGCACATATCGATCACTGCCACCGTGGCACATAGCGATCACTGCCACGGTGGCACATAGCGATCACTGCCACGGTGGCACATAACGATCACTGCCACGGTGGCACATATCGATCACTGCCACGGTGGCACATATCGATCACTGCCACAGTGGCACATATCGATCACTGCCACCGTGGCACATAGCGATCACTGCCACGGTGGCACATATCGATCACTGCCACAGTGGCACATATCGATCACTGCCACGGTGGCACATAGCGATCACTGCCACGGTGGCACATATCGATCACTGCCACGGTGGCACATAGCGATCACTGCCACGGTGGCACATAGCGATCACTGCCACGGTGGCACATATCGATCACTGCCACGGTGGCACATAACGATCACTGCCACGGTGGCACATAACGATCACTGCCACGGAACCCCATCCATTCGATGACCGCGAAACCATAGGCGTACCCAAGGGAGGGAGGGGAGGGGAGGGAGGGGGGGGGGGGGCAATTGCCCCCTCCTGAAGGTCCGTACGTGCCCCCTTGGCCATATGTGCCCCCTTGGAAATAGGGCGTCTCCCGGTACAGGAAGGACATCACAGCGCCGATTTTTTTTTTTTTAAAGCAAAAATATGTTGAAAATATGCCCCTCTAAAAATATAGTGGGCCAAATCCGGTGCGTTTTTTTGTGGGGATACCTTATGCACCTCTGATAAAAAATTGCCCCTCCTGGAGTGAATCCTGGTTACGCCACTGCGCGAAACTGACCGCAGCCATTATCAATACAGAAAACATGGTACAACTGGTACAACTGGCCTGCCACCCGGTTTGTTTGCAGTCCACACAGATCGATATGAACTGCACAGAATGTGACACGAACCCACTCTAAACCTCTGCAACCGACAACACATGCGAACAAACACGGTTCACGCTAATCACTTACAAGACTTCCACCACGGCTGATAATGTTAACAAAATGTCCGTTCATCGGACTAACTCGCCGGGCCAAATACAGCGTGTCCGGTGATCGCATCAATATCACGCCTCTGGGTGGCACCACCGCCACCGCCACCGCCACCGCCACCGCCACCGCCACCGCCATCATCGCCATCACCGCCGCCACCGCCATCACCACCGCCACCACCGCCACTGCCACCACCACCGCCACCGCCATCATCGCCGCCACCGCCATCATCGCCGCTACCGCCACCGCCATCATCGCCGCTACCGCCACCGCCACCGCCGCCGCCACCGCCTCCGTACCTTCGTGCTACCCATGCTTCATCGACGCCTGATCCCCAGTTCAAGAATAAATACATATTTATTTCTATACGTGTCGAGAATGGGAGAGGTCGGTCGGTTCTGAGCCGGATCTGGGCTGCGGACCAGGATGCTGTCTGACCTGGCCGGCGCCGCCACCACCTCCGACGCCCCCGCCGCCGCCGCCGCTGCACTGCACATAGGTGAGAGGCGACACCCGCCTACTCCACCCTCCGTGACCCGGCCGCGAGGCCAGACCGAGCACCGGCTGACGGATGGTGGCCAGCACGGCGGGCGTTCAGCTGAGGGAGCTCACCTGACATACGGCCCCAGACGGGGCGGGACACGAGACCTCAGCTGACGGGACACGACCCCCAGGTGACACGGCCCGGACCTTCGGGTGACGGCACCGAGCCGACACACGGCCCCAGACGGGGCGGACAAGGCACAGTGGCACACGGGACATCGGCAGGGCGCTTGCAGAGCCGGTAGCACTCTCTTTGAGACGAATCTATGTCTCTAGGAGATGACGGATTAAACACCGGCACCAACGTGTGAAGAACGACCACCGCGACCCGCAGACCCCCCCCCCCCCCCCCTCCCGCCCCCCGCGACATTCGCCGTGTGCCAACAGGGACGGGCCGCCCAGCACCGCCGGACCTATACCGGCGTCTTCCTCGTCACGGCGCGGACCTGCCGGCGCGGCCCGGCGCGCCGCTGATGCCGGCCATTCCAGCTCACGGCCCGGGAACCGCAAGGCTAGCGCTGTTGTAACAAGGTTATGGCATGACAGTGGTGCGGTAGTCACGGCGAACCGGTCCGAGCCGGGCGACACGGGACCGCCACACGGCCGGCGCCCAGGTGACAGGTCCGGACGGCACAGCGGTGGCAGCCACAGCGTTAGCACACAGACCGCCTAACATGCCCCAACGAACATCAGGAATGACGATCTCCTCCAAGGTTGGGAAAGGTTAGAAGAGCTAGCATGTTCTTGGAAGAAAAGCCTACTCGCGTCACTCTTTGTCATGGGTTTGTCGGTTTATCGAGTCCATCCATATCCGAGTTATCTTCCAGGGGTTACTACCATGAGTCTGCCGGGTCTCTACCCCGGGCGCCCGGGTCTCTCCAGGTTTGCCGGGTCTGCCGGGTCTGTCCGGGTCTCTCCAGGTCTGCCGGGTCTGTCCGGGTCTGCCGGGTCTGTCCGGGTCTCTCCAGGTCTGCCGGGTCTGCCGGGTCTGCCGGGTCTGCCGGGTCTGCCGGGTCTCTCCAGGTCTGCCGGATCTGTCCGGGTTTCCCCAGGTCTGCCGGGTTTCCCGGGTCTGACGGGGACCAGGGCGGTCAGGTCGCCCAACCACAGACCACAGACGGTCACGGCCATGTGCCGTGGCAATGCGCCGGGCGTATTCGCCGCCGGGAGTCGAACTCCGGAGACCGGGGCCAGCCGTCACCGCCGGCAGCGGCAGAGGTTACGATCCATTGTGGACGCCGGACGTTGCCACCCACGGTAGCGCCGGGCCGGCCACACCGGAACACGGAACACACCGGTACGGGGAACCTCTCCGGCGTGCGTGTGTCGCTGTGTGTGGAGGATATCACGTGTCAAGGCTGCCGGACTGGCGGTGGTGGTTCTAGAATGAGAAGGCCTCGGCGGTAGGTGTGGTCAGAAATTGGTAGACCCAAACAGTTTATGTTTAAACAGTTAACACAAAATGTTTAAAAATCATCGGATTTTTTTCTTTCTCACGCTGAAATGGATGGTTGTGATGCTGTCCTTCTGGTGAAGCGTTGCCTTATGCATTCATGACCATGAGCATCACCACCGGCCATCGAGAAAGTCCGAACGACCTAGACAGGAGAGCGTGCCGTCCTTGCGCCGAACACCGCCGTGGGGAGGCCGGCGGCCCCGTCTCACCGCCACCGCCACCCCCGGCGCCACCAACCCTTGCCGCTCCCCTCGCGGCGCGCCTGATTAACCATTCGGATGGCTTAATAAGCGCGCGGCGCGGCGGCGATCTCATTTGCGCTTCATATCGCGCTGCGGCTCGCGCGGCGCGCGGCCCGGCCACCGCCGCGTGATGACCTAATTGGGCGCTGTTGGCGCGTAATTGGCGCGCCGAGTTGGCCGCGTCGACAGCGGCTATTACCGGCGACCGAGCCGTGTAATTTAGACGTCCTATCAGGCCGACGACAAATTGAGAAAAACGCCACCGTGGCCGCCACCGCCCGACGGCTCAGCCGCACCTGGGGGTTCCGCGGGATAGATCTCTGTTTTGCACAGGACGGCTCGAAAGACGGTCTGTGTCTGTGACGACGGCCGAGTATTGGTGTCCTCTGGAGGGGAAGATCGGGACCCGGGGCAGCAGTGCCCTCCCTGGGCCAATGAAATGCATGAATGCAGCGGTAAACGCGCCGGACCTGCAAAAAGTCGGCGGGTACACCACTTTACAAGTTAATTCTCGCCATACGTTACCATTGGGATAATGCTGGGGGGATAAAAACGGGGCGGGGCACGGGGCGGCGCCTCCGCCGGCGTGATGAGCGCAGTAATGGTGGGCAGTGCTCGCGGGCTGGCGAGGGAACCTCCCGCTGCGGCGGCGAGGGAACCTCCGCCCCTGCCGCCCCGCACCGATCCGCCGCCGCCGCCGCTGCCACCGCCCCGCACCGAGCTGCTGCCGCCGCCGCCCCGATCCGTCCCTGCCGCCCCGCACCGATCCGCCGCCGCCGCCGCCGCCGCCCATGAGACCACAGTCTGCATACGACGGTGTGAACAGAGCAGAGTACGAAAACTGACTACAGGATCACGGAAAGTAGGTAGGCGCCGAGCGCCGTGCCGGTGCTCGGCGCCACCTTCGCCGTGCCGGGGGTGTTTAGACCCCCCCCCTTCTAACTGGAAACCCAAAAGGGCTAGAAAGACGCGGATAAAGGTGTTCGAAAGCTCTCGACAAGCACATTCGAGAGTACTTCATATACTTTGTTCTCCTAAAGCCAATATTGAGGTCACCAGAGTCATCATCAAAGGTCAATTTTTTCTTCTAGTTTTAGGACTTCGCTCCAGAAACTCCCAGATATCACAGGAACTATGATAGCTATGAACAAACTGAAAAGAGCAATGGAAATCTCTTGAAAAATACAATCGACGAGATGTCCTCAGATTTTAGCTCAGGTCAATGGTTTAGGCTCCAGAGCTCATCAAATGTAAACAAAGGCTATGTTTTACAAAACAGTTTTTCACGAATAGCCTTTTCTCTAATAACGACAAGGCAATAAGTGTGATGCCATCGTGTTTGCCTCGTCAGAGCGCTTCGACTCATATTAGTATTGACCAGGTTAGGTCAACTTAAAAATTTGACCTCGGGTCAAGGTCAAGTGAAGACCCAAGTAGGTCATGTTGCATATGGGCAGACGTGCCTCGACGAAACAAACACATTGGTGTCGGTTTCACTTCTCTATCGTCATTATGTCGAGTGTTATTGACATACAACTGTTGGTGACCTCGGATGACCTCGGCTGACCCTGTAGGGGTCACTGAACAAAAATGGCACCTAGGTCATCAATAATGTCCTATAATAAAACGATCCACAATGAATTGTACTGATATCTTGCGTATCCTGGGAATAGGAAGCATTTGAATATTTCCCCATTGACTTATAATGGTCACGAAATTGACCCGACCTTAGGTCGCCGATATACAAAATACAAGATATACGAATTGTAGATATATATGACCTTATGAAATCATGTAAGTGTAAAACCGATCATCCAAAAACTGTGACTGTGGTACGACCACAAGTTTTTTTTGGAGGTGGGTCACGTGACCTGGTCTGGTGACCTGACCTGAGATGACCCGAGGTATTGTTTTTAAACATAATGTGCGCAATTGATGCCCGAACAGCTGTGCCAAAAACGGCGGCGCTGCGCGCCGCCGTTGTTCCGCTATCCTCGAAAAACCTGAGGGGGGTCTAACCCCCGGCACGGCGCGGGTTAATAGAGCCAGCTCTTAATAGGCATTTTGCACTTGTCCAAAGCATCCCAGGACGGCGGCTTCGAGATCTACTGCGATTAGTACGAGACTAATAATAATTACATAACATATTAGTGATAAGATTTGCTTTCCTAGTCCTCTTATCTGCAATACTCGGTATGTATTTCGTTTGCTATAAACATAAACAATTGTGTGTACTGTTTTCATATTATTAAGCCAAAAATCTCCGTTACTTTGTAGCCAGTTTCTGTCGTATTCTGCCCATCTAGAATGCAATAAATCTCTGCTAGCTGCAGTCGATACTGGGGCCGGCGAGATGAAAGCCGGTCTTCGCGGGCGATATTGAAGTTTATGACTTTAAGTGCCGTTGAACGAGCTGCCCCTGGATTCACGACTGGGTGGCACCAGTGCAGTGCCAATACCGATACAGTGAAATGTAAATGGCAACGGGACCGCAGATATTTATTTCGGGTGTCACCGGTGTCATTTAATTCTGATTTATACGTGATTTACCCGAATGACTATTGCGGCGATTATTGGCTGAGTGCAAAACACGAAGTACAGACTACAATGGACACCGTTAGTACGCGCGGTGCATGCAAGCTGCCTTCCCAGGATTTCTCCAATGTATGGGAGAAGGTCACATCGCCCCAAAGGACGTTGACCTAGGATAATAATACAAAAGTTTAGAAGCGACCGGTTTATCTGATTAATATTTTGAAAGTTCAGAGCGCCGCGAATGGTTTGGTGAACTTTAAACAAGCAGGCAAACCCTGCAAGAGTTGAAGCAGCAGCATTGCGGTTTAAGAGTAAGACTCCCTTTCATTCTATTCATCTTGCAATAAAACGTGTTGCCCAAAAACTTGATACAATTACTGCGCAATCATGATAACCAACAGCTTCAATTATAGTTAACAACATAACGACGGGGCGCAGTAGCTTTACCTATCGTTAAAAGCACAACAGCTCTATTGGACCGGTGATCATCACCCCTGCCTGAGAGGGGGCCGGCTGGGGCACGGGCGCCGCACCTAGCGTATTATCCCTGCAGTTAGTATGCCAGACGGTGCCGAGTGTTACGTCTCCTCTGCACTGGGTGTGGCGCGGTCCATCAGACTGACTGTGGCGCGGTCCATCAGACTGAGCCCACCATTAGCGCGCGGGCGGCCATGACGGCAGCCGAACACACACCATAACACAGCACCGCCACCACCACCGCCGCCGCTCCGACACAGCACGGTGGCATCAAAGTCCGCCTACCTCAGCGGACGTGTCACTATAATGACCGCCTCCCAGGCTAAACAAACATACACGCCGGCGGCAGAGTGCAGCGGTTAATGCAACAACTCTGACATCAAGCAGGTCACGCCGCCACCGGACGGAGGCGGCGGCGGCGGCGGCGGCGGCGGCGGCGGCGGCGGCGGCGGTTCATACTGCACACCGGCGCCGGTGGTAATGGGCCATTAACGCCCCGCCGAGCCGTTAAATCACCGGGGGTGCAACATAAATGGAGCAGAATCAACTGCCGCCACCGCGCGGCTACCGGGCTATCCCCGCTCGGCACGCGAGCTACCCGACGGACGGGATATGAAGTTAGCAGGCTCCGGCTCGTGGTACTCTGACGGAGTCTAGATAGTCAGAGTCTAGTCTAGGAGTCTAGGAGTCTAGATAGTCCTTCATCGCTGGCGGTATGCAGGACAAGGAGACGCACTTCGAGACCTGACCTTCCCGACACCACCAGCCAAAGTCGTCTTGCCGCGGCTCGGTCTCGAACAGCGGACCTGCCTGCTTCCGTCATAGCGTCCTCCCGTGACCCGGCCTTTCCGTCGTCCGGCCACCGTCGTCCGGCCGGCTAATAACGTCATCACAACATACGGCGGCCACCGTCACAAGGCCGTTAATAATGTCATCACAACATGCGGCGGCCACCGTCACAAGGCCGCTAATAACGTCATCACAACAAACAGACCACCGCCAGCACGTCCGGTACCGGTACGCGACGCCGTGACGTCAGTGTCACGCCACGTGACGTGAGGTACTCACCGGTGCGGCTCTCGTCGGCCATGTAGCCGTCCATCGTGTCGAAGAACCTGCCGGCGGCGTCAGGGCGAGGTTATCGACGCACGCCGTATCTGGAGAGGGATTGTCCGGCCCGGCTGTAACACCGTCACAGACTGAGGAGGGGAGGGGAGGGGAGGGGGCGGGGCAGACGAGCTACGACGCAGTGACTTGCAAGTTCAACGCACCGTAAAGTCCTGTGTACTTTACGCCATCCGCGATGACAGGCCCGGTCCAATCTGTTTAATTTAATTTCATTCGGTTCTGTGTTTACGAAATAGCTAAAGTGGTGACACAGACAAAAAATCAGAAGCAATGATTAAAAGGACATATATAAACACCTATGCGCAGTCAGGATAGTTCATGTCATGATGAGGTCAACATAACAAACAGCATTACGCTATGGGTCATAGTAGCACACGTAACATATCCCAGCTGGGCCAGCGCATCGGTGCCATTCGTATTGGAGACACGCATTTGTGGCAGCTGCACATCGTTCAGTGTTGGTGTTTGGTGCCTAAGTTCCGTTTTTCTTCTTTCTGACAGGTATTCGATTTTTCAGCTAGTTTCCAGTCGGAAAGAGACTAACGTATTATGGGAACTTCTATGTAGTTCATTCTAGGTGCTCAACGCCGCAGCTGAATGAGCCCAGCCTAGTGGACTTGATACCCAGTACACACAGACCAGAGCCCAGATCGGCCCGGCGATGCGCCCTGTCGCTGCATGCGCGCCATCAGCCCGATCTCCGCTGGATCCGCCCGGCAGCAGTCGGCCAGCTGGCCTGCTGACCAGCCCCAGCCGATCCATCCCCGATCAGTCGGCCCTGCCTCGCGTGAGACCAGTCGATAGATCTAACTAGCCCCTGCACGGCGCCGCCGAACTCATCCTCTCCTGTGTCGGCATCAGCCCTGAGGTCAGCACGGCACGGAACGAGGCCGACGGTGCCCAGACGGCATGAGCTACAGCCATTTCCGGAACAGCAGGGGTCACAGCAGGGGAGGTGGCGCGGGTAACAGAGGGGAGCACCCACTCATTCCCTCTCCACAGTATTCCCCGGTGTGACTAGCGTATCTGTGTTTGCGATATCGCGGAGCCAGCCTCCAGTTCCGGCTCCGGCTCCGTCTCCAGCTCGAGCTACGATTCCGGCTCCGGCTCCTGCTGTCGCAGCGGCGACGCGGTCTCACACGCTGAAATCCCACGGCCGCAGCCGCCGCCTAAATCCTTCTCCAAACGCTGCCGCCGGCCGTACTCACGTAGATCTCACACACCACACACACACACGTCCACGTCCAGGACCCTGTCCATCCTACACACACCTCCCCAGTCCCCACCCCTGACCCCCAGGTTGGAATCTGACCACGTGAAAACGTCCCCCAGCCGCCATGCCGCACATTCTCACGTCGATATCACATCCGAGCCGATCACAACAGCACGTGTGTCCTCGAACCACACGCCTCCGCGCAGCGACCAGACCGGCGAGCTACTGCCGCCGTCAGTGCAGCGTTCACCGATGAACGATGAACGATGAACCGATGAACGATGACCCGCTTATGCAAGACGGACGAGGCGCGCGGTCGGTGGCACGCCGGCCGCGTAACACGGAGCGGGCCGCAGGTGGAGCGCGTGCGGCCCGGCGGCGGCGGCGGCGGCGGTGGCGGTGACGGCGTGGCCACCGCAGACAGACCGCGGCGCGTCACCCGATAATGGATGGCGTTCCGCGCGGACTGCCGGCGCGTGTGCAATGTATGGACACGGGTCGTCAGCGGGACAGGAGGCCACCACAGCGGGACGGGAGGCGGCCGCAGTCGGACAGGAGGCAGCCGGGGCGCAGCCGATGGGGCGGCGGGGGTTGAGTGATTCCCATCTCAGTGTCTGCCATCTCAGTGTTGAGTGATTCCCATCTCAGTGTCTGCCATCTCAGTGTTGAGTGATTCCCATCTCAGTGTCTCAGTGCCAGCCGGTGGTCTTCGTGGTGAGTTTAGTCACCGCGATGTCTAACCTCTCACAACATCTCACTGCATCGCACTGCAGCACGGCCGCTTGGTGAGGATCGCGCACTGACGGCAATGACGGCGCACTGACGGCGATGACGGCGCACTCACGGCAATGACGGCGCACTGCAGCACGGCCGCTTGGTGAGGATCGCGCACTGACGGCAATGACGGCGCACTGACGGCAATGACGGCGCACTGACGGCAATGACGGCGCACTGCAGCACGGCCGCTTGGTGAGGATCGCGCACTGACGGCAATGACGGCGCACTGACGGCAATGACGGCGCACTGACGGCAATGACGGCGCACTCACGGCAATGACGGCGCACTCACGGCAATGACGGCGCACTGACGGCAATGACGGCGCACTGACGGCAATGACGGCGCACTGACGGCAATGACGGCGCACTGCAGCACGGCCGCTTGGTGAGGATCGCGCACTGACGGCAATGACGGCGCACTGACGGCAATGACGGCGCACTCACGGCAATGACGGCGCACTGACGGCGCACTGACGGCAATGACGGCGCACTCACGGCAATGACGGCGCACTGACGGCAATGACGGCGCACTGACGGCAATGACGGCGCACTGACGGCAATGACGGCGCACTGCAGCACGGCCGCTTGGTGAGGATCGCGCACTGACGGCAATGACGGCGCACTGACGGCAATGACGGCGCACTGACGGCAATGACGGCGCACTCACGGCAATGACGGCGCACTGACGGCAATGACGGCGCACTGACGGCAATGACGGCGCACTCACGGCAATGACGGCGCACTGACGGCAATGACGGCGCACTGACGGCAATGACGGCGCACTGACGGCAATGACGGCGCACTGACGGCAATGACGGCGCACTGACGGCGATGACGGCGCACTGACGGTAATGACGGCGCACTGACGGCGATGACGGCGCACTGACGGCAATGACGGCGCACTGACGGCGATGACGGCGCACTGACGGCAATGACGGCGCACTGACGGCAATGACGGCGCACTGACGGTAATGACGGCGCACTGACGGTAATGACGGCGCACTGACGGCAATGACGGCGCACTGACGGCAATGACGGCGCACTGACGGCAATGACGGCGCACTGACGGTAATGACGGCGCACTGACGGTAATGACGGCGCACTGACGGCAATGACGGCGCACTGACGGCGATGACGGCGCACTGACGGCAATGACGGCGCACTGACGGCAATGACGGCGCACTGACGGCGATGACGGCGCACTGACGGCAATGACGGCGCACTGACGGCAATGACGGCGCACTGACGGCGATGACGGCGCACTGACGGCAATGACGGCGCACTGACGGCAATGACGGCGCAGAGGAGGCGGCGTGTGCGGCCATTCCGACGCGGACAGCGGGGACAGCAGCGGCTCAGATAGAGACGGACGGCCGTACAGTGCGTCACCGCCCAACGCAGCCGACACGGCCGAGACAGCAGACGAGACGCTCCACCCACGGTGGTGCTGCTGTCTGACGCGGAGAGCTGAGGCAGTTTTTATTTCACATAATCAGGTCGTTCCACTGTGACAGGGTTATTCCACGACCATCGAACACGATCAGACAGTTGTCAAATCAACCTTAATACGACTAAAAAAGAAGACAAAAAAATTACACAAATATTTACAATGGACAAATCATGCAAGTAGCAAGTCACGAACTCAGTTCCTGAGTTGCTGAGGCACGGGAGCCACTGCGGTGATCGCAAAAGCGCAGGCAGTGAAAAGCCACGCCAACCGCGGTGGTGGTTAGCGGTCAGGATCACCCGCAGTTGGTATGTGGTTATATGATCGCGGGAGATGAAACCCGCAATCCTATACATTCCACATTCCACATTCCCGCATATTCACCAGCTCAGAAGGCCCCGCTGAGAACGAGTTTTCGTTCATCGATGCCCCGTTAACTGCGCTCCAGTTAGCTTTAGGACGCTGCATGTGACATCCAGGAAGATAGGAACATCGAGCGGATGTACTCGAACCATGAATTGCATACCTCGCCCCAACGGGCACCTTCGTTTACCACCAGTACACGATGCAATCCAGCATTTCAAAGCCAGCCGACGTATCAACAATCTTAATCCGACAAACCTCTCCAAAAGGAGTAACGAGGAACAACAACGAAGAAGACCCCACCGGAAGCCCTTCTGCACGCCAGCACGCCACTCGCCACAACTACGGAGAAGCATTTAGTCTGTGTCGGCGGCGGCGCGGGCGGGCAGGGTGCACCGCGGACCATTGCCTGTCCACAACGGAGGAAAGGGCGGCGAGCTAACCCCACGGCACCACCGCCAGAGCTTTGACACACTCTGATGACACACTCTGATGACACACTCTGACACACTCTGATGGACTCTGACTGGTCAGACGGTCCGGTGGCGGCGCGGGCGGGGGCGGGGGCGGGGGCGGGGGTGGGGGCGGGGGCGGGGGCGGGGGCGGGGGCGGGGGCGGGGGCGGCGGCGGCGGCGGCGGCGGCGGCGGCACAGGCACCGCGCTGTGTCTGGACAACGTTCGGCGCCGGAGCCACCTCAGAGCTCGTAACTCATAATCGCTGCCGGCCTGTTAACATAACAGTCGGCTCGAATGATCGCCGTCCGACCGCCGGGGTCGCCCCCGCGCGGCAGAAGCCGTGAACGAGCCGACACAAACGCCGACCACCATCGGCGGCGGGCAGCGTGTCGTCGCCAGGTCACGGGGGCGGAGAGCCGCCGCCCGTGGCTATATGCGGCCGGCCGGCAGATCGACTCCTGCGGCTGACTAAGCACCTCGGATCTCAGCGGAGAGGAGTGATGTAACCACCGACTGCGGGCGGCAGCTTACGCGACGATGGATGGGTGAATCGCCGCCTTAATGTCCTACATTCCCGAGCAGTCTTTGAGCCGCTTTTCGTCAAAATAGTCAGGTTATGTCAGTCTGTGTGAAGAGTTATGACGTCCAACAGTAATGGTTTCTGACCAGTTTTGAGAGAAAATGTAGATCATACGGATTATCGCATCTCGACAAAAGAACACCACCTCAAGAGTATTCATTCATTTAGGTACTTTAGCTACAGTATCACATAACACACGTTCTGTTCTTTGATCTCAAATGCATCATTCTCTTTCAGACCCCGACAGAGAATGATGCACAGACCTTGAATGACCCATTCAAGGTCACTGGTGCTGGTTCGCATCGATTTAAACAAAAAATACCCCAAACGTATTCGATTATCTAAATTGAGAATAATGGTTTTTGAATTGAGGTATATACTCCAACATTTCCACACCTTCCTGGACAGGGAATTAACCAAATTCAAATACCATATTTTGGTGTGAGTTAATACGTAATATTGAGCAGAAATAATGAGCAATGCACAGCATCAGTTTTCAATCAGTCGTATGTAACAGGCTTTATACAGTCGTATGTAACAGGCTTTATACAGTCGTATGTAACAGGCTTTATACAGTCGTATGAAACAGGCTTTATACAGTCGTATGAAACAGGCTTTATACAGTCGTATGAAACAGGCTATGCCACAGGCAACAGCAGGCTTCGGAAGACGAGCAGAACAACAGGAAATGAGCTGAGTTCCCATTTGCTGCGATTAATGAATGTTTCAAAATTGTCTTTATCAACATTTTTCTGTGCCATTTGAAACATTGCCCTAAAATTGTCCTCTCGCCGGACATGGAAAGCATCCTGGTGCCTTGCTCAGTAAAATGGGGATACTATAGATTACTGGATTCCGGCATATTAGTGAGTCTGTATTTTGTCTGAGAATCTGCCTTTCGCCAATTCCAAAGGTAGATATGAATAGGAAACTCTCGGCGGTGTGCATGTCGCAAACCGTTTTGGCATCGGATAAGGTGACAAAATGCCACCCACCGAGCGGAACTACATGTCTGTCCGGGTTTCCAGGAGGTAAAAAGTCGCGTGAAAAACGGTATATACCGGTATCTCTTTCGTGCATGACTGTCACGGTGAGCCGGACAAAAGGCGAGGCGCCGTCAGTTTTCGGCTACTGGAACGCTACTTTTTGCGACTTTCTTGAGAAACTCTCTTTGATGAGCGACGACAGGTCGCTATCTAAGCACCAGTTACTCCACATTCAACACTCCCGACCGCAAACGTAACGTAGACATCAACCGCTCCACATTCAACAATCCAGACCGCAAACGTAACGTAGACATCAACCGCTCCACATTCAACAATCCAGACCGCAAACGTAACGTAGACATCAACCGCTCCACATTCAACACTCCCGACCGCAAACGTAACGTAGACATCAACCGCTCCACATTCAACAATCCCAGACCACAATTTAGACACTAGCCGCTGAACATTTGCCCTTTCACGTTCTCTCCCGCCAGTCGCAGTCGCAGCGGAGGGGGCCGACGCGGCCGTGACACCGTGTCTCGGCCGGCTCAGAGCCCCGCTCAGCCCCGGCCGGCCGCGACGGAAGGTCGCCGCCGGTCTGTCGGCGAGTGTCACGGCGCGCCATTGAAACGTCCGGCTGGGAACGGCCGCCGCCGCCGCGCCGCGCTGTGACACCTGACACGACACCCGTGTCACCCCGGCCACACGGCACGGGGAGACGTATGTCACCCCGGTCACACGGCCGAGCCCGTCCGGTGGTCTGCTGACCATGCAGCAGTACTCTGGGAGAGGAGGACGGACAAACATGGCCAACTGAGCGGACAGAAATTAAAGCAACGCCACTGCATGCGCTCAGTTCAGTCAGTTCAGTCAGTTCACACCTGGGGAGTATTGGAAACCCTGAACTTCAGTCAGTTCACACCTGGGGAGTATTGGAAACCCTGAACTTCAGTCAGTTCACACCTGGGGAGTATTGGAAACCCTGAACTTCAGTCAGTGCACACCTGGGGAGTATTGGAAACCCTGAACTTCAGTCAGTTCACACCTGGGGAGTATTGGAAACCCTGAACTTCAGTCAGTTCACACCTGGGGAGTATTGGCAACCCTGAACTTCAGTCAGTTCACACCTGGGGAGTATTGGAAACCCTGAACTTCAGTCAGTTCACACCTGGGGAGTATTGGAAACCCTGAACTTCAGTCAGTTCACACCTGGGGAGTATTGGAAACCCTGAACTTCAGTCAGTTCACACCTGGGGAGTATTGGAAACCCTGAACTTCAGTCAGTTCACACCTGGGGAGTATTGGAAACCCTGAACTTCAGTCAGTTCACACCTGGGGAGTATTGGAAACCCTGAACTTCAGTCAGTTCACACCTGGGGAGTATTGGAAACCCTGAACTTCAGTCAGTTCACAACTGGGGAGTATTGGAAACCCTGAACTTCAGTCAGTTCACACCTGGGGAGTATTGGAAACCCTGAACTTCAGTCAGTTCACACCTGGGGAGTATTGGAAACCCTGAACTTCAGTCAGTTCACAACTGGGGAGTATTGGAAACCCTGAACTTCAGTCAGTTCACACCTGGGGAGTATTGGAAACCCTGAACTTCAGTCAGTTCACACCTGGGGAGTATTGGAAACCCTGAACTTCAGTCAGTTCACACCTGGGGAGTATTGGAAACCCTGAACTTCAGTCAGTTCACACCTGGGGAGTATTGGAAACCCTGAACTTCAGTCAGTTCACACTTGGGGAGTATTGGAAACCCTGAACTTCAGTCAGTTCACACCTGGGGAGTATTGGAAACCCTGAACTTCAGTCAGTTCACACCTGGGGAGTATTGGAAACCCTGAACTTCAGTCAGTTCACAACTGGGGAGTATTGGAAACCCTGAACTTCAGTCAGTTCACAACTGGGGAGTATTGGAAACCCTGAACTTCAGTCAGTTCACAACTGGGGAGTATTGGAAACCCCGAACTTCAGTCAGTTCACACCTGGGGAGTATTGGAAACCCTGAACTTCAGTCAGTTCACACCTGGGGAGTATATGAAACCCTGAACTTCAGTCAGTTCACACCTGGGGAGTATTGGAAACCCTGAACTTCAGTCAGTTCACACCTGGGGAGTATTGGAAACCCTGAACTTCAGTCAGTTCACACCTGGGGAGCATTGGAAACCCTGAACCCTGAATTGGAAACCCTAGGGAGTATTGGAGTAAGTAGGGAGTATTGCAAACCCTGAACGGTTAATATGCTAGGTAAAAACTAAATTAGCATGCCCTTTGGATAAGTTACAATATTTGATAACGGAGGAAGTCTCACCGGCATCGGGCTTTAAGATAATCATTACACAAAAACAAAGCAAAGAAAAAACAAAACAAAACAAAAACAGAAGAACTGAGGAAAATGCAAGTAAGCGCTTCATTTCCGACCAGATCCTGTCTTTTGTGCATGTCCTGTTTCCCACCGTTCCCCGAGTGTTTACAGCATATGCAACAATGATGTTGTCTTATCACAATTGGCTAAGCCAGGATTTAAAGCTAAGCTTTCATTGCTGTCAGAATTTAAACTTCTACAGCTAAGTTTCCAGAAGTTTTGTAGATGCATTTCCAAACATTCTTACGGATAAACATTGCCGTGTACACAAAACAGGAACGTCTTCAGATAGCATCGGAATAGGTAATCGCAATAAGTCCAGATTGAGGCGCAGTAATTTATCAAAACAACCATAATATATAAAAAATGACCTTTCATGTTTGCACACATGTAGGTGATAAGATAAAAATGGCCACACATATGCGTTCAAGTGCGTAGTTCTATCGCCAGAAATGCGCCGACACATTTATGGATGGTGATTCGCAAATTTCGTCGATACCTACCAGGCACCATAGTCATACCATATCGAGCAGTAAACTCTGCCACACGCCTACCACAACCTCTGCAGCTTGACCCCCCAACTGGTTTAATGACTCCCTAACTGGTTTAATGACTCCCTAATTGGTTTAATGACTCCCTAACTGGTTTAATGACTCCCTAACTGGTTTAATGACTCCCTAACTGGTGTAATGACTCCCTAACTGGTTTAATGACTCAGTAACTGGTTTAATGACTCCCTAACTGGTTTAATGACTCCCTAACTGGTTTAATGACTCCCTAACTGGTTTAATGACTCCCCAACTGGTTTAATGACTCCCCAACTTGTGTAATGACTCCCTAACTGGTTTAATGACTCCCTAACTGGTTTAATGACTCCCTAACTGGTGTAATGACTGCCCAACTGGTTTAACGACTCCTTAACTGGTTTAATGACTCCCTAACTGGTTCACCGACAATCAGGAGTGAGCAGCAGTCGTGAGGATAGGATAATTGTGATACGTTTGTGGAACTGTGTCATTCTAAGTTGTGGCTCCAGGGTTGTCAGGGAGTGGCAAGAGATGAATTGAGCCTGAAACGTGAAGCCTGTGAGAGACGCTATGCAGCTATGCACGATGCTTTAGATAAAGTGTTGCCTAGTGACTGAGAAGAGGCAAACTAATGAACTGCTGGGGGTGGATATCAAATGAATTGCAAACCGTTATCTTTTCTGAATTGAGATGTCATGCTGGATACGGAAATCCATAAATACCATAGATATTTGGGGTGGAGAAGCACGCAGTGTAGCAATGTAGTCTTCGTCTTCTTACCATACCCAATTTTCAATTGCTTCAAATCCCAGCAATGTTTTTTTTTTCACTTGACACCTGCCTGCCCGGCTGACGAAACAATGCGATACCGGTCATAACCATATGCGATTATCCGCCGCTGTGATGTTCGGGGGATAATTATGGGCAAATGCGCCAACAATAGGCGATTGTGCCGATAACGCTCTCATAATAACGTGATAACAGCCATTCATCATAGAAGGAAGATGGAACAGCTGATATTATGGTTAAACAATTATCGTTACCTGACGCGGCGCAGCTATTCGGGTTGTGAAGTGAGACATGACTCTGCGCACTGTGGAGCGACCCCGCCTTCAGAAGTGACCAGGAAAGTGTACATTTCACTACATTGTGAAAGAAGATACATACTCAGGAAACTTTACCATTCTTACTTACATAGCAAAGAAACTGACATAAAATGTGTCTATATTTGACCCAGCAACGGGATGCTGCCGTACCATTAACCCCTATTATTACCAGCGTTATAAGCCGACCCGTACGTTAGCCCAGTCGGGTTAGGAAATAACTAAGTAACTGTGAGCCGTGACTTAGCAACAGCCGGTGACAGGAAGCTCATAATCTAAATCAGGTGCGTTCAAAAGTCGAAAAAAATAATAAGTGCAGAGGCATTACAGGAAACTCTTATCCGGTAGCGGTCACGCATGTTGTTACCCATATTTGGCTACAATACCGCTACCTTCACTCGAAATGATTTATATAAAGACGAAAAACTTCAAAAGCACTTGTTATTTAAGTATCTTTTTACAACATGCCGGGCAACACCTATCGTGCTGATTCGTCGAAGACAGCCGTTGCCAGTCCTTTTGCTGGGGCTCAGCACTGGTCTTTCCGATCCTGTGGTGACCTGACCTGACCTGACCTGACCTCCACCACGACCAGCGCTGTCGCCGCTTCCAATATCACCACCGCCCCGCGGTCCTGTCAAGCCGGTCCACCGGTACCGACCCACCCCAGCGTCGCTAACTGCCCACCTCTGAAACCAGGGTGTAGCTTCTCCAGAAAAGTTGGGAGGGCTGATCTGGGAAAAATCGCTTAAAGGGATTATACGGGTTTTTCCCAGAATAATTGAGTTACATAGTAAAACGTACTTATAAAGGTGGTAGAAGTCCCACGGTAGCCACATTTTTCTGGAAATGACCTCTTCTGCACGTAAGGACATTCCAAAGTGCGCGGTGATGTCACCGCGTATTTTCTGCAGGACCGGCTGAGGCAGAGCCAGTCATCTCTTTTATGCTGATAAACACACCCCACGTATGGCATATTTCCGGTAAAATAAGTAATATTTGAAAGAAAATAAACTTGTTTTGTTCCAACGACAGCAGCAGTTACCTAGTTTCCCCATAAAATTCTATATTTTTCATGAATTTTCATGCCAAAAAATTAATACGCCACCACCAAATTATCAACGCTAAAGGCCAGAAAAAAGAAAACCACAAAAACACAAAACCTCAACGAACAGTGTGTAGTAATACAAAGTCCCGTCAGTTTTGAATTGCATAATAATTTTGTGATCCAGTGTAGGACTTGCAGATAATTCAAAACTCTAAAATTGATCTTAGGATAAAAGTGGTGGACAGTAAAAATTGATCTTAGGATAAAAGTGGTGGACAGTAGTGCCGATCAAGTACTCGTTATCTGATACTAGTCTCGAAAAACGCCCAAGTTTTAACGCTGATAATTTCTGAAATAATGGACTAAATGAGCATTGAGGTCCCTGTTATATGTCTTAAACGTGTTTAAAGCTCATAAAACTGCAAAAGAGTGCATTTACTTCCAGGACGGAAACCCGTATAATCCCTTTAAATTACCATCAAAATCCACAAAAATACAGATTTCTCCCGGGATTTCATCCACTTCCTCGTCCAAGTCGGGGGGCGGGGGGCTGGAGCCAAGTTGGTGAAGCCCCTCGACTGAATAGGATCCTACACCCCTGACTGAAACAGCACTTAAGCCGCCCGCCGCCGCCACCAAAGCCGCCGCAAGGCGCAGTGAAAATACGCATAAAATACCGCATAGGAATGCCGCGGCGCGAGCCGCCGAGTCGCCAGCTTCATCGCGTGTTATTAATGCGCTGTTCGGTGCATCGAGTGGGCCGCGGTATCGGACATGCCAGGGGTCACCGGGTACGGCGGGGAGGGGAGGGGAGGGGAGGGGAGGGGAGGGGAGGGGAGGGGAGGGGAGGGGAGGGGAGGGGAGGGGAGGGGAGGGGGTTGCTCACCTGCGCAGCACGGCGTCGCTGGGGATCACGTGACCTGCGGTGGCGATCTTGCTGTGGCCGACGCCGCGACTCTGAAACTCCTGCGGGGTAGGGACAGCGTGGTAAGAGCGAGTCACCAAACGGCGTGGTAAGAGCGAGTCACGGGACAGTGTGGTAAGAGCGAGTCATGGGACAGCGTGGTAAGAACGAGTCACGAAACAGCGTGGTAAGAGCGAGTCACCAAACAGCGTGGTAAGAGCGAGTCGCGAGACAGCGTGGTAAGAGCGAGTCACGAAACAGCGTGGTAAGAGCGAGTCATGAGACAGCGTGGTAACAGCGAGTCACAAGACAGCGTGGTAAGAGATAGTCACGGGACAGCGTGGTAAGAGAGTCACGAGACAGCGTGGTAAGAGCGAGTCACGAGACAGCGTGGTAAGAGCGAGTCACGAGACAGCGTGGTAAGAGCGAGTCACGAGACAGCGTGGTAACAGCGAGTCACGAGACAGCGTGGTAAGAGCGAGTCACAAGACAGCGTGGTAAGAGAGAGTCACGAGACAGCGTGGTAAGAGCGAGTCACAAGACAGCGTGGTAAGAGCGAGTCACGAGACAGCGTGGTAAGAGCGAGTCACGAGACAGCGTGGTAACAGCGAGTCACGAGACAGCGTGGTAAGAGCGAGTCACGAGATAGCGTGGTAAGAGTCACGAGACAGCGTGGTAAGAGCGAGTCACGACAGCGTGGTAAGAGCGAGTCACGAGACAGCGTGGTAACAGCGAGTCACGAGACAGCGTGGTAAGAGCGAGTCACGGGACAGCGTGGTAGGAGCGAGTCACGAGACAGCGTGGTAAGAGCGAGTCACGGGACAGCGTGGTAAGAGCGAGTCACGAGATAACGTGGTAAGAGAGAGTCACGGGACAGCGTGGTAAGAGCCAGTCACGGGACAGCGTGGTAAGAGAGTCACGAGATAACGTGGTAAGAGAGTCACGGGACAGCATGGTAAGAGCGAGTCACGAGACAGCGTGGTAAGAGAGAGTCACGAGACAGCGTGGTAAGAGCGAGTCACGAGACAGCGTGGTAAGAGCGAGTCACGAGATAACGTGGTAAGAGTCACGAAACAGCGTGGTAAGAGCGAGTCACGAAACAGCGTGGTAAGAGCGAGTCACGAGATAACGTGGTAAGAGAGTCCCGAAACAGCGTGGTAAGAGCGAGTCACGAGACAGCGTGGTAAGAGCGAGTCACCAAACAGCGTGGTAAGAGCGAGTTGCGAGACAGTGTGGTAAGAGAGAGTCACGAGACAGCGTGGTAAGAGCGAGTCACGAGACAGCGTAGTAAGAGCGAGTCACAAGACAGCGTGGTAAGAGCGAGTCACGAGATAACGTGGTAAGAGAGTCACGAAACAGCGTGGTAAGAGCGAGTCACAGATAACGTGGTAAGAGCGAGTCACCAAACAGCGTGGTAAGAGAGAGTCACGAAACAGCGTGGTAAGAGCTAGTCACCAAACAGCGTGGTAAGAGCGAGTCACGAGATAACGTGGTAAGAGCGTCACGAAACAGCGTGGTAAGAGCGAGTCACGAGATAGCGTGGTAAGAGCGAGTCACGAGATAACGTGGTAAGAGAGTCACGAAACAGCGTGGTAAGAGCGAGTCACGAGACAGCGTGGTAAGAGCGAGTCACCAAGCAGCGTGGTAAGAGCGAGTTGCGAGACAGCGTGGTAAGAGAGAGTCACGGGACAGCGTGGTAAGAGCGAGTCACGAGACAGCGTGGTAAGAGCGAGTCACGAGATAACGTGGTAAGAGAGAGTCACGAAACAGCGTGGTAACAGCGAGTCACGAGATAACGTGGTAAGAGCGAGTCACCAAACAGCGTGGTAAGAGAGTCACTAAACAGCGTGGTAAGAGCGAGTCACCAAACAGCGTGGTAAGAACGAGTCACGAGACAGCGTGGTAAGAGCGAGTCACCAAACAGCGTGGTAAGAGCGAGTCACCAAACAGCGTGGTAAGAGCGAGTCACGAAACAGCGTGGTAAGAGCGAGTCACGAAACAGCGTGGTAAGAGCGAGTCACCAAACAGCGTGGTAAGAGTGAGTCACGAGACAGCGTGGTAAGAGCGAGTCACGAGACAGCGTGGCAAGAACGAGTCACGAAACAGCGTAGTAAGAGCGAGTCACCAAACAGCGTGGTAAGAGCGAGTTGCGAGACAGCGTGGTAAGAGCGAGTCACGAAACAGCGTGGTAAGAGCGAGTCATGCGACAGCGTGGTAACAGCGAGTCACGAGACAGCGTAGTAAGAGATAGTCACGGGACAGCGTGGTAAGAGAGTCACGAGACAGCGTGGTAAGAGCGAGTCACGAGACAGCGTGGTAAGAGAGAGTCACGAGACAGCGTGGTAAGAGCGAGTCACGAGACAGCGTGGTAAGAGCGAGTCACGAGACAGCGTGGTAACAGCGAGCCACGAGACAGCGTGGTAAGAGCGAGTCACGGGACAGCGTGGTAAGAGCGAGTCACCAAACAGCGTGGTAAGAGAGAGTCACGAGACAGCGTGGTAAGAGGGAGTCACGAGACAGCGTGGTAAGAGAGTCACGAGACAGCGTGGTAAGAGCGAGTCACGAGACAGCGTGGTAAGAGCGAGTCACGAGATAGCGTGGTAAGAGAGTCACGAGACAGCGTGGTAAGAGCGAGTCACGATACAGCGTGGTAAGAGCGAGTCACGAGACAGCGTGGTAACAGCGAGTCACGAGATAGCGTGGTAAGAGCGAGTCACGGGACAGCGTGGTAAGAGCGAGTCACGAGACAGCGTGGTAAGAGCGAGTCACGGGACAGCGTGGTAAGAGCGAGTCACGAGATAACGTGGTAAGAGAGTCACGGGACAGCGTGGTAAGAGCGAGTCACGGGACAGCGTGATACGAGTCACGAGATAACGTGGTAAGAGAGAGTCACGGGACAGCGTGGCAAGAGCGAGTCACGAGACAGCGTGGTAAGAGCAAGTCACGGGACAGCGTGGTAAGAGAGTCACGAGACAGCGTGGTAAGAGCGAGTCACCAAACAGCGTGGTAAGAGCGAGTCACGAGACAGCGTGGTAAGAGCGAGTCACGAGACAGCGTGGTAAGAGCGAGTCACGAAACAGCGTGGTAAGAGCGAGTCACGAGACAGCGTGGTAAGAGTCACGAAACAGCGTGGTAAGAGCGAGTCACCAAACAGCGTGGTAAGAGCGAGTCACGAGACAGCGTGGTAAGAGTGAGTCACAAAACAGCGTGGTAAGAGCGAGTCACGAAACAGTGTGGTAAGAGCGAGTCACCAAACAGCGTGGTAAGAGCGAGTCACGAGACAGCGTGGTAAGAGCGAGTCACAAAACAGCGGGGTAAGAGCGAGTCACGAAACAGTGTGGTAAGAGCGAGTCACCAAACAGCGTGGTAAGAGCGAGTCACAAAACAGCGTGGTAAGAGCGAGTCACAAAACAGCGTGGTAAGAGCGAGTCACGAAACAGCGTGGTAAGAGCGAGTCACAAAACAGCGTGGTAAGAGCGAGTCACGAGACAGCGTGGTAAGAGCGAGTCACGAGACAGCGTGGTAAGAGCGAGTCACGAGACAGCGTGGTAAGAGCGAGTCACCAAACAGCGTGGTAAGAGCGAGTCACGAGACAGCGTGGTAAGAGCGAGTCACAAAACAGCGTGGTAAGAGCGAGTCACCAAACAGCGTGGTAAAAGCGAGTCACGAGACAGCGTGGTAGGAGAGTCATGAAACAGCGTGGTAGGAGCGAGTCACTAAACAGCGTGGTAAGAGCGAGTCACGAGACAGCGTGGCAAGAGCGAATCACCAAACAGCGTGGTAAGAGCGAGTCACGAAACAGCGTGGTAAGAGCGAGTCACAAGACAGCGTGGTAAGAGCGAGTCACGAGACAGCGTGGTAAGAGCGAGTCACCAAACAGCGTGGTAAGAGCGAGTCACCAAACAGCGTGGTAGGAGCGAGTCACGAGACAGCGTGGTAAGAGCGAGTCACCAAACAGCGTGGTAAGAGCGAGTCACCAAACAGCGTGGTAAGAGCGAGTCACCAAACAGCGTGGTAAGAGCGAGTCACCAAACAACGTGGTAAGAGCGAGTCACGAGACAGCGTGGTAAGAGCGAGTCACAAAACAGCGTGGTAAGAGCGAGTCACGAAACAGCGTGGTAAGAGCGAGTCACAAAACAGCGTGGTAAGAGCGAGTCACGAGACAGCGTGGTAAGAGCGAGTCACGAAACAGCGTGGTAAGAGCGAGTCACCAAACAGCGTGGTAAGAGCGAGTCACAAAACAGCGTGGTAAGAGCGAGTCACGAGACAGCGTGGTAAGAGCGAGTCACCAAACAGCGTGGTAAGAGCGAGTCACGAGACAGCGTGGTAAGAGCGAGTCACCAAACAGCGTGGTAAGAGCGGGTCACGAGACAGCGTGGTAAGAGCGAGTCACAAAACAGCGTGGTAAGAGCGAGTCACGAAACAGCGTGGTAAGAGCGAGTCACCAAACAGCGTGGTAAGAGCGAGTCACGAGACAGCGTGGTAAGAGCGAGTCACAACACAGCGTGGTAAGAGCGAGTCACGAAACAGCGTGGTAAGAGCGAGTCACCAAACAGCGTGGCAAGAGCGAGTCACGAGACAGCGTGGTAAGAGCGAGTCACGAAACAGCGTGGTAAGAGCGAGTCACGAAACAGCGTGGTAAGAGCGAGTCATAAAACAGCGTGGTAAGAGCGAGTCACGAGACAGCGTGGTAAGAGCGAGTCACCAAACAGCGTGGTAAGAGCGAGTCACGAGACAGCGTGGTAAGAGCGAGTCACCAAACAGCGTGGTAAGAGCGAGTCACCAAACAGCGTGGTAAGAGCGAGTCACGAGACAGCGTGGTAAGAGCGAGTCACCAAACAGCATGGTAAGAGCGAGTCACGAGACAGCGTGGTAAGAGCAAGTCACAAAACAGCGTGGTAAGAGCGAGTCACGAGACAGCGTGGTAAGAACGAGCCACCAAACAGCGTGGTAAGAGCGAGTCACAAAATAGCGTGGTAAGAGCGAGTCACCAAACAGCGTGGTAAGAGCGAGTCACGAGACAGCGTGGTAAGAGCGAGTCACGAAACAGCGTGGTAAGAGCGAGTCACCAAACAGCGTGGTAAGAGCGAGTCACAAAACAGCGTGGTAAGAGCGAGTCACGAGACAGCGTGGTAAGAGCGAGTCACAAAACAGCGTGGTAAGAGCGAGTCACGAGACAGCGTGGTAAGAGCGAGTCACGAAACAGCGTGGTAAGAGCGAGTCACAAAACAGCGTGGTAAGAGCGAGTCACCAAACAGCGTGGTAAGAGCGAGTCACGAGACAGCGTGGTAAGAGCAAGTCACGAGACAGCGTGGTAAGAGCGAGTCACCAAACAGCGTGGTAAGAGCGAGTCACGAGACAGCGTGGTAAGAGCGAGTCACGAGACAGCGTGGTAAGAGCGAGTCACGAAACAGCGTGGTAAGAGCGAGTCACGAGACAGCGTGGTAAGAGCGAGTCACAAAACAGCGTGGTAAGAGCGAGTCACAAAACAGCGTGGTAAGAGAGAGTCACGAGACAGCGTGGTAAGAGCGAGTCACGAAACAGCGTGGTAAGAGCGAGTCACGAGACAGCGTGGTAAGAGCGAGTCACAAAACAGCGTGGTAAGAGCGAGTCACGAGACAGCGTGGTAAGAGCGAGTCACGAAACAGCGTGGTAAGAGAGAGTCACCAAACAGCGTGGTAAGAGCGAGTCACGAGACAGCGTGGTAAGAGCGAGTCACCAAACAGCGTGGTATGAGCGAGTCACGAGACAGCGTGGTAAGAGCGAGTCACCAAACAGCGTGGTAAGAGCGAGTCACGAGACAGCGTGGTAAGAGCGAGTCACCAAACAGCGTGGTAAGAGCGAGTCACGAGACAGCGTGGTAAGAGCGAGGCAGAGAAACATCACAAACGAGCTACTGAAGGACAAAAAACGTGATAAGAGCGAGTCATGAGTCATGAGAACAGGCGATCGGATGGAATACCCTAAAGCCAAGGCGGTGGACGGCTGGACAAAGATGTAACAATCGCCGACTTCACCAACAATTTAGGCGCGCAATAGACCAATGAATCATCTGGTGCAATTTGGCACTCTGCCTTGCAATTTGTTATCTTAATTGACGTAAGTGGTGATTTGTAGCGAACAACACATACACCTACCTTCGAGAGGCATATGGTTAGCATGAGTTATAGCTGAAAACATACACAGTGATTTGCACCCACCACACGGACACCCATAGATTAAGACTTGAGCTGTCACGAATACTACCCGGGAGGTGTCCGACAATAACTTGAGCGGCGCCAGCGTGGAGCCATGGCTGCTATTAGAGACCGCGGAGTGCATAGTTGAAGAAGGCAGCGCCACATTCTAACCACATCGCCGCCTGACAGAAGTGGCCATCAATTGGCCATGCAGCTTTGAAGTTAGCGGGAAAAGAGTCAACGCCCATGATCCACCCGTAGTTGATGTTCTTACGCCACAGAGATGGGAAACTAGCGATTTCTGCTTATGAAAACACAGGGCTTTGATCACAAAAGTCCCTACGGACAAAACAAACTCACACAAAGGCACACCTGTACTGAATAACGAAGGCAAGGAGTCAATCCGCAAAGGTCCCATATCCACCAACATCCAAAAGGCACCTCAACGACAGTCTCCCCTCATCGCCGGGCGAAATGCCAGGTCACGACAACCGTGACGAGTTAAAAACGGCCCACGCAGCGTAGAAAGCAAACCAAACACCTCAGCACCGGAGCTAATCGTTAGCTTTTCGTGATGTACAGATTCGTCCCCTCGCATTAGAGCGGTTTAAAAGTTCGACGTACGTCGAAGCCGGATTGCATTAGCATTAAGGGGATGTCTCTCGGGTACGATAAATCCGCCAAGGCCTCGACAAGGTCCCACCATCAAACGAGCAGGACAGGTTCGATAATCCGCACATGAGAAACAGGATACGAAGCCGAGACGTGTTTGTTCAGGTAGATTGTGAGTTCCGGGGTGGGATCAGTTAATTTGTCCTCCTCCGTCACAGCCAGGAATGCCGCGAGTAATGACGAAACAACTTCACACTGGCGCCGTAAAGGCATGTGAAGAACTGCCAAGTGGTCGGAACAAGGGCATCAGCTTGTGATGCAGCTAGGCGGCATGGCCCCCACTCAATATAGGTACTTGATGCACCCAAGACTGACTGAAACACGGAACAAAACAAATCATGATTTTGTCATTGATGGAAGCTCTCGAAACTGTGGTACACGGAATCTTTCGATAGGCCTGCTTTAAACTGTCCGCGATAGTGTAGCAAGTTTTCGTCGATATGTTCGCCTCAGGTCTCGCCGTCCATCGCTGCGCCCGACCGGCCAGCCGGCTGAGCCTATCTCCTATCGCGCCATCTGTCCATTCGTCATCTGTCCCGCGCGTCACCGGCCATCAGCGCGAAGACCCAATTAGCGACACGCGCGCACGAGCGAGGCACGAGCGTGGCACGAGCGTGGCACGAGCGTGGCACGAGGATGGCACGAGCGAGGCACGAGCGTGGCACGAGCGAGGCACGAGCGAGGCACGAGCGAGGCACGAGCGTCGCCTGCGGCGGCACACGGGGACGAGCACGGCACGCATCCCGGTCCAGCCCGAGATGAGCCAGAGCAGAAGAGGAGGAGCAGAAGCGACGAGGCGAGGCGAGGATGAACACGGGATTACTGATTACTGACATCGGTCCCAGGTCAGCTGTCCTCCCAGTGTCCGGCTCGCCGTGACGTCACTGGCTATCTCGTGACGTCACGGGGTCCCCCGGGTCAACATGCCGCTCCGGTGCTCTGGAGTCGCCTGAGGCCAGGTCCGGTCACCTCCGGCCCGGAGTCAACACGTGGAGAGGAGGCGGCGGCGGCGGCGGCGGCGCGCCAGGCCGGACCAGGGGCTCCCCCGGCAAGCCCCAGGTCCAGCCGTGGCGCAGTTTACTTGGATGACGGTGTGGGAGACGGTGATGATGGCATTGCGTCACAGCTGCGTAGTTCAGTGTGTCCATGTCGTCCTCATCCGGCCGCGCCCGCGCTAGGTCACGGCTGGGTCAGGCCGGGCCAGCGGACGGGAATGAGCCGGGACTTTTCTGAAAGTCAGGCCAGTTGCCCCGCGAAGGAAAATCGAAACCCCCTGATGTATGGGAGAAACTTGCCCAAAGTAGACGGAGTGCTATTGAATGTGTTCGAGGCATGCGGCATCGGGCGGTCATAGTCCTGTGTATAGTCCTGTCCAGTGCACAGGACGGTGATAGTCCTGTGTATAGTCCTGTCCAGTGCACAGGACGGTGATAGTCCTGTGTATAGTCCTGTCCAGTGCACAGGACGGTGATAGTCCTGTGTATAGTCCTGTCCAGTGCACAGGACGGTGATAGTCCTGTGTATCATGTGCACTGTGCAGGTTAAACGGGGGTGACGGGGACGGACCAACAGTGCAAGGCCACACAGTGACGGCGGATATGACTGATAGCGGCGGCGATACACCATCAGCCGCCTGCGGGCCGAAGGCGGGACTTCACAGCGCGGACAGCGAGGACGCCGCCGACGGGGGGAGTCGAGTACAGCCGGAGTACGGCCGACTCAAGGACTCAGCGGGCGCCGGGAAGGGCTCTCAACCTCACGTACCACGGTCAGGGCCCAGCACAGCAGCCTTGATCAGCGGCTGAATTGTGGGCTCCGTTCTCGTCGGCTGCCAGAGCCATTCCGGCCTTGATTAGAAAATCGGGTCAGTGTTTATTAAATGTGTTTGACAAGCTATCTTAATGATCGGGGCACTTACACCATAATACACCATAAATTAATTAATTGAATATTAACATCAAAGCGGCCAGCGTCAAAACACCGGAATGCCGCATAAGATAATAACACTAAATCGAAGGCTCGAGGATTTGAAGGATAATGGGTATCAGTCAGCAAAGCCCATGATGCGAACATGTACAAATACGGTCATACTCACCACCAGGCCGACCGCCTGGGGGCAGGTATATGTGGGCCACCAAATCGGTACTCCACCCATACATACGCCCAGTATGATACAGACCGGCGCTGTCTCGGAGTGGCCATTTCGGCGGCCGCACCGACCGACGTGTTATGAGAAATACACGCCATCAATGCGGCACCACATGCCGATCTGTGGCCGTGTCGGCACCACATGTCGAGCTGTGGCCATGTCGGCGGCCGTGACGATCTGTGACCATGTCGATCTGTGGCCGTGTCGGCACCACATGTCGATCTGTGGCCATGTCGATCTGTGGCCGTGTCGGTACCACTTGTCGATCTGTGGCCATGTCGATCTGTGGCCATGTCGATCTGTAGCCGTGTCGGCACCACATGTCGATCTGTGGCCATGTCGATCTGTGGGCGTGTCGATCTGTGGCCGTGTCGATCTGTGGCCGTGTCGGCACCACATGTCGATCTGTGGCCATGTCGATATGTGGCCGGGTCGGGCGGCCATGTCGGCACCACATGTCGATCTGTGGCCATGTCGGCGGCCGTGTCGATCTGTGGCCGGGCCGATCTGTGGCCGTGTCGGCACCACATGTCGATCTGTGGCCGTGTCGGCACCACATGTCGATCTGTGCCATGTCGATCTGTGGCCGGGTCGGGCGGCCATGTCGGCACCACATGTCGATCTGTGGCCATGTCGGCGGCCGTGTCGATCTGTGGCCGGGCCGATCTGTGGCCGTGTCGGCACCACATGTCGATCTGTGGCCGTGTCGGCACCACGTGTCGATCTGTGGCCGTGTCGGCACCACATGTCGATCTGTGGCCGTGTCGATCTGTGGCCGGGCCGATCTGTGGCCGTGTCGGCGGCCGTGTCGATCTGTGGCCGGGCCGATCTGTGGCCGTGTCGGCGGCCGTGTCGATCTGTGGCCGGGCCGATCTGTGGCCGTGTCGGCACCACATGTCGAGCTGTGGCCATGTCGGCGGCCGTGACGATCTGTGACCATGTCGATCTGTGGCCGTGTCGGCACCACATGTCGATCTGTGGCCATGTCGATCTGTGGCCGGGCCGATCTGTGGCCGTGTCGGCGGCCGGGCCGATCTGTGGCCGTGTCGGCGGCCGTGTCGATCTGTGGCCGGGCCGATCTGTGGCCGTGTCGGCGGCCGTGTCGATCTGTGACCGGGCCGATCTGTGGCCGTGTCGGCACCACATGTCGAGCTGTGGCCATGTCGGCGGCCGTGACGATCTGTGACCATGTCGATCTGTGGCCGTGTCGGCACCACATGTCGATCTGTGGCCATGTCGATCTGTGGCCGTGTCGGTACCACTTGTCGATCTGTGGCCATGTCGATCTGTGGCCGTGTCGATCTGTGGCCGTGTCGGCACCACATGTCGATCTGTGGCCATGTCGATGTGTGGCCGGGTCGGGCGGCCATGTCGGCACCACATGTCGATCTGTGGCCATGTCGGCGGCCGTGTCTATCTGTGGCCGGGCCGATCTGTGGCCGTGTCGGCACCACATGTCGATCTGTGGCCGTGTCGGCACCACATGTCGATCTGTGCCATGTCGATCTGTGGCCGGGTCGGGCGGCCATGTCGGCACCACATGTCGATCTGTGGCCATGTCGGCGGCCGTGTCGATCTGTGGCCGGGCCGATCTGTGGCCGTGTCGGCACCACATGTCGATCTGTGGCCGTGTCGGCACCACGTGTCGATCTGTGGCCGTGTCGGCACCACATGTCGATCTGTGGCCGGGCCGATCTGTGGCCGTGTCGGCACCACATGCCGATCTGTGGCCGTGTCGGCACCACATGTCGATCTGTGGCCGTGTCGGCACCACGTGTCGATCTGTGGCCGTGTCGATTTGTGGCCGTGTCGGCCCCACATGTCGATCTGTGGCCGTGTCGGCACCACGTGTCGATCTGTGGCCGTGTCGATTTGTGGCCGTGTCGGCACCACATGTCGATCTGTGGCCGTGTCGATCTGTGGCCATGTCGGCGGCCGTGTCGATCTGTGGCCGGGCCTGTGTGCGGCCATTCGTAGCCGTCAGTGGCGGTGAATAATCGGACGCGGCGGCGTCTGTCACACTGCTGCCGCCGCCATCGGATCATCAGCCGGGCCGCTCCGGCCACATGCAACAGCACGCCGCCACTTCCGGTCAACAGTTCGTGTCGGTTTTCGGTGTCCGGGCCATGTCCATGCGCGATCTTCGAGCGGAAATAATTTGTCAACACCGACCTGCACGACATGGATCCACGAGGGGGGGGGGGGGGTCCGATCCACGAGGGGGTCCGATCCACGAGGGGGGTCCGATCCACGAGGGGGTCCGATCCACGAGGGGGTCCGATCCACGAGGGGGCGGGGGGGGGGAGCGATCCACGAGGGGGTTCCGATCCACGAGGGGGGGGGGGGGGGGGGGTCCGATCCACGAGGGGGCGGGGGGGGGGGCGATCCACGAGTGGGGCCCGATCCACGAGGGGGGGGGGCGATCCACGAGGGGGCGGGGGGCGATCCACGAGTGGGGTCCGATCCACGAGGGAGGGGGGGGGGCGATCCACGAGGGGTGTCCACCGGGTGTCTCACGGCAAAAGGCGCAGAAGTGAAATGTCTGCCGGCGCCGCCGCTGTAGGTACCAATTACAGTGTGTCAGCGGTCAGCGGTTACAGTGTGTCAGCGGCTTAGAGCCGCTTGTGTCGCGACGCCTCTCGAGTTCAGCTGATAGATTACCGAGTAACAGGTGTCGGCCGTATCACATGCTCTATCGCCGTGTTCGCGTTGGTTCCAACATAACGCGTCGTTTGCCCTTGCGCCCGAAACCTGTCGGTAATCCTTACGATACGCATCACGACAGCAGCCATAATGGACTTTGCGTGGTTTCGACACACGGCAGTTCACCGAAACACACTCATCACCCGCATCACTGCGATCGCAATCTCTCAGCGCAATCACGATCAGCATGCGAGCCCCTCCTGCCCCTCCTACGTTACCGCAGGCCGGCACACCTCCCCACCCGACTCTCACGCCAGTCACCAGTGCAGTGCGCCGGCGCACCTCCCCACCCGACTCTCACGCCAGTCACCAGTGCAGTGGGCCGGCGCACCTCCCCACCCGACTCTCACGCCAGTCACCAGCGCAGTGGGCCGGCGCACCTCCCCACCCGACTCTCACGCCAGTCACCAGTGCAGTGGGCCGGCGCACCTCTCCCCATCCGACTCTCACGCCAGTCACCAGCGCAGATAGGCCGGCGCACCTCCCCACCCGACTCTCACGCCAGTCACCAGTGCAGTGGGCCGGCGCACCTCCCCACCCGACTCTCACGCCAGTCACCAGTGCAGTGGGCCGGCGCACCTCCCCACCCGACTCTCACGCCAGTCACCAGCGCAGTGGCCGGCGCACCTCCCCACCCGACTCTCACGCCAGTCACCAGCGCAGTGGGCCGGCGCACCTCCCCACCCGACTCTCACGCCAGTCACCAGCGCAGATAGGCCGGCGCACCTCCCCACCCGACGACTCTCACGCCAGTCACCAGTGCAGTGGGCCGGCTCACCTCCCCACCCGACTCTCACGCCAGTCACCAGTGCAGTGGGCCGGCTCACCTCCCCACCCGACTCTCACGCCAGTCACCAGTGCAGTGGGCCGGCGCACCTCCCCACCCGACGACTCTCACGCCAGTCACCAGTGCAGTGCGCCGGCGCACCTCCCCACCCGACTCTCACGCCAGTCACCAGCGCAGATAGGCCGGCGCACCTCCCCACCCGACTCTCATGCCAGTCACCAGTGCAGTGGGCCGGCGCACCTCTCCCCATCCGACTCTCACGCCAGTCACCAGTGCAGTGGGCCGGCGCACCTCCCCACCCGACTCTCACGCCAGTCACCAGCGCAGATAGGCCGGCGCACCTCCCCACCCGACTCTCATGCCAGTCACCAGTGCAGTGGGCCGGCGCACCTCTCCCCATCCGACTCTCACGCCAGTCACCAGTGCAGTGGGCCGGCGCACCTCCCCACCCGACTCTCACGCCAGTCACCAGCGCAGATAGGCCGGCGCACCTCCCCACCCGACTCTCACGCCAGTCACCAGTGCAGTGGGCCGGCGCACCTCCCCACCCGACTCTCACGCCAGTCACCAGTGCAGTGGGCCGGCGCACCTCCCCACCCGACTCTCACGCCAGTCACCAGTGCAGTGGGCCGGCGCACCTCCCCACCCGACTCTCACGCCAGTCACCAGCGCAGATAGGCCGGCGCACCTCCCCACCCGACTCTCATGCCAGTCACCAGTGCAGTGGGCCGGCGCACCTCTCCCCATCCGACTCTCACGCCAGTCACCAGTGCAGTGGGCCGGCGCACCTCCCCACCCGACTCTCACGCCAGTCACCAGCGCAGATAGGCCGGCGCACCTCCCCACCCGACTCTCACGCCAGTCACCAGTGCAGTGGGCCGGCGCACCTCCCCACCCGACTCTCACGCCAGTCACCAGTGCAGTGGGCCGGCGCACCTCCCCACCCGACTCTCACGCCAGTCACCAGCGCAGTGGGCCGGCGCACCTCCCCACCCGACTCTCACGCCAGTCACCAGTGCAGTGGGCCGGCGCACCTCCCCACCCGACTCTCACGCCAGTCACCAGCGCAGTGGCCGGCGCACCTCCCCACCCGACTCTCACGCCAGTCACCAGCGCAGATAGGCCGGCGCACCTCCCCACCCGACTCTCACGCCAGTCACCAGTGCAGTGCGCCGGCGCACCTCCCCATCCGACTCTCACGCCAGTCACCAGTGCAGTGGGCCGGCACACCTCCCCACCCGACTCTCACGCCAGTCACCAGCGCAGATAGGCCGGCGCACCTCCCCACCCGACTCTCACGCCAGTCACCAGTGCAGATAGGCCGGCGCACCTCCCCACCCGACTCTCACGCCAGTCACCAGTGCAGTGGGCCGGCGCACCTCCCCACCCGACTCTCACGCCAGTCACCAGTGCAGTGGGCCGGCGCACCTCCCCACCCGACTCTCACGCCAGTCACCAGTGCAGTGGGCCGGCGCACCTCCCCACCCGACTCTCACGCCAGTCACCAGTGCAGTGCGCCGGCACACCTCCCCACCCGACTCTCACGCCAGTCACCAGCGCAGATAGGCCGGCGCACCTCCCCACCCGACTCTCACGCCAGTCACCAGTGCAGTGGGCCGGCTCACCTCCCCACCCGACTCTCACGCCAGTCACCAGTGCAGTGGGCCGGCGCACCTCTCCCCATCCGACTCTCACGCCAGTCACCAGTGCAGTGGGCCGGCAGCCTACACGCAGCGGTGACCCGCTCCAGGCCATCCCCAGGTCAGCCCCAGGTCAGCCACACTCACCCCGGGACTATAGTAGCGTGTACCTACACGCGGCGGTAACCCGCTCCAGGCCAGCCCCAGGTCAGCCCCAGGTCAGCCACACTCACCCCGGGACTATAGTAGCGAGTGGTGTAAGTCAGGTCGATGATGTAGTCCAGCTTCGGGATGCCGTCAGCCGCCATCTCCGGAGAGAATCTGCCGACAACCAATCCGGCCCGTAAGATTTCCCGCTTCACTCCACTTCAACTTCACAACACAACAGGTCGCTATAAACTCAGCCACGCACGTAGCATCTACGCAGCAGCCATTTTGTCACAACACTCTAGCAAACTTACAAACCCGGTGCGAGCACGACGGCTATTTCGAGTGATCTCATGAACCCTGGGCCCCATTGGCCAACACCACGCCGCAATACTCCGTACGCGATCTGCAGCAGCCTGACGCAATGTGGGACACATCTCTGGCTGGCCGGGCACATCCTGATCGGTGAGACCAGGGCAGACCAGGGCAGACCAGGGCGGGCCCAGCGCGCCACACGTGTTCCCACCGGCGGCGACACGTGCCGATCTACGGTGGCGCGGGGTGCGGGTCCCGGAACACCAGCGGCGCCTCTGTCACAGATGTCACACGGCGCCACTGCTGCAGCAGCCGGCAGCCGGCAGCCGGCCGGTCCGCCGGCCGGCCGACACACGGCCTTGCACAAGCCGGGCTAATGGAGCGGGCACGAGAAGAGCGCCCCGCCCCGCCGCTGTTTAGCGGCAACGTAACGGCCTCCGCGGACGCTCGGCGTGCCGCAGATCAGGCCATTTACAGGCCTAATTTAATACCCGAAAACGTACGGCCCAATACAGCCAGATAGATGTCGGCCATTACGAGAGGTGTCGGGGCTAACTCACCGTTGCTTCTCCTTTACCCTGTTTAGGAGCACCTGCAATCAGAGAGAAGGGTTGATTAGCGTGCGCTGGGTCTGTTGAGAGGCACATTCGGTACACTTCTCACGGAGAACACTTATCGGGGCCGCCGCCGACTCCGTGTCCATACACAGAGCGGAGAACGGGACATTGGCCCGGCCCTGGGTATATTAGCAGAGCAGGACTTGGTTGGCAACCGGACCGGACAACGGTGGGAGCAGTTGGGGAAGGCCGAACTGGGCTGGCCAGGACAGGGACGGTCCAATCTGGAACACCAACTGGATATTACATAGCACATCTTACACAGCGCTCGCTTTACATCATACGCACTACACAGTACACAGCACATACCAGGTACACAGTACACACTACACAGTACACACTACACAGTACACACTACACAGTACACACTACACAGTACACAGTACACATCATACCAGGTACACAGTACACACTACACAGTACACAGTACACAGCATACCAGGTACACAGTACACACTACACTGTACGCACTACAGTACACAGTACACAGTACACACTACACAGTACACAGCATACCAGGTACACAGTACACACTACACAGTACACAGTACACAGCATACCAGGTACACATTACACACTACACTGTACGCACTACAGTACACAGTACACAGTACACACTACACAGTACACAGCATACCAGGTACACAGTACACACTACACTGTACGCACTACAGTACACAGTACACAGTACACAGTACACAGTACACAGCATACCAGGTACATAGCACACACTACACAGTACGCACTACACAGTACGCACTACCCAGTACACAGTACACAGCATACCAGGTACACAGCACACACTACACAGTACGCACCACACAGTACACAGTACACAGTACACAGCATACCAGGTACACAGCACAGCACGCAGAACCGGTCACTGTGATATCTCTAACAGTCCAGGTGCCGCCTACCCCTCTCCCAGGCGGCCGGCACGTGCGTGCGGATCATTACCTAACAGAAACTGCCTGCACCGTTAACTGCTACAGCCACCCCGCCGCCCCGCTGCCGCCGCTGCCAGCGTACCGACACACGCGTTGAGCAGATCAATTCCCGGTAGCTGAGACTGGTGGCGATTTCGGCGCGTGGGTGCACCGATCACGGGCTCACTGAGCTGCTGCCGCACCGGCACGGGCAGAGGCCAGCTGGTCAGTCAGATGATGGGAGAGTCCCAACAAGCAACGGAAACACTCTCCCACCTGATTAACACGTTCCTTCATGCAGACAGTTTTGTCCACTCACACCCGGGCATGTACGGGAGCGTCAATCCAGGCTCGGGAGTCCCTCCCAGCCGCCGAGCCAGCCTATTAGAGTTGCAAAACTCAGAGCCACGGAGCCGGCGCTGGGCCTGAATTCCGGCCTGGCGGGCTTTTTGCCGGGCCTGAAAGGACTAGCCAGACAGCTTGCCGGGATTATGGGGTGCTCAAGTAGAGCAAATATGTATATTCAGTATACAACATGCGGTGCATACGACGGGCTTGGTTGCATCCAAGTAAGCCTATGCCGTGCTTATGTGGTACACCACTAGAGCTATGCCAGTGGCGGTGCTGGGCGTGGTTTTCAATATTTCAGGATTTTTGGAACACTACAGCCTATCCCATCTGCGCGTGGGATGTCCCTATCCCATCTGCACGTGGGATGTCCCTATCCCATCTGCACGTGGGATGGCCCTATCCCATCTGCACGGTGGGATGTCCCTATCCCATCTGCACGTGGGATGTCCCTATCCCATCTGCACGTGGGATGTCCCTATCCCATCTGCACGTGGGATGTCCCTATCCCATCTGCACTTGGGATGTCCCTATCACATCTGCACGTGGGATGTCCCTATCCCATCTGCACGTGGGATGTCCCTATCCCATCTGCACGTGGGATGCCCCTATCCCATCTGCACGTGGGATGTCCCTATCCCATCTGCACGTGGGATGTCCCTATCCCATCTGCACGTGGGATGTCCCTATCACATCTGCACGTGGGATGCCCCTATCCCATCTGCACGTGGGATGTCCCTATCACATCTGCACGTAGGATGTCCCTATCCCATCTGCACGTGGGATGTCCCTATCACATCTGCACGTAGGATGTTCCTATCCCATCTGCACGTGGGCCCAGCGATCGACGGCAGGTGCAGCACGATTGCGTGGACGCTTCTCGCGCGTCATCTCGTTCCGTGCGCGGGATGACGTGACGTGCGTGTGTCGTGACGTGACGTGAGCGCTCAGTAGCCACCTGGCCGGCCGGCCGCGCCGGTACACCGCCTCTCGATCGGCCGATACATGGCCGACTATCGCCCCGGCCTTGACCGACAGCTGGCGGGCTGACAGACGGGGCTGACTCTGCCGCCCGCGGACACGGCAGAAGCGACAGCGGCGGCGGCTGGTCTTCTACCCGACACCCCTGTAGGGCAGGAAAACGGAACCAAACCGGAGCCATGTCAGAGCGGCGGGTCGGTCGCCGAGCCAGGATCGACGCCGGGACGATGACTGGCGCCTGACGGAGGCGCCTGACGGAGGCTCGGTCGGTACTTGGTACACACGGCATCGACTCTGTCGCCGGCCCGCCCGCAGGGGCTGAGCGGAGCGTTCAGACCGTCCACATCACTACTGAACGGAGCGTTCAGACCGTCCACATCACTACTGAGCGGAGCGTTCATACCGTCCACATCACTACTGAACTATGGGACTGAACGCTCCGTTCAGACCGTCCTCATCACTACTGAACGGAGCGTTCAGACCGTCCACATCACTACTGAACGGAGCGTTCAGGCCGTCCTCATCACTACTGAGCGGAACGTTCAGGCCGTCCACATCACTACTGAACGGAGCGTTCAGGCCGTCCTCATCACTACTGAGCGGAGCGTTCAGGCCGTCCACATCACTACTGAACGGAGCGTTCAGACCGTCCTCATCACTACTGAACGGAGCGTTCAGGCCGTCCTCATCACTACTGAACGGAGCGTTCAGGCCGTCCTCATCACTACTGAGCGGAGCGTTCAGGCCGTCCACATCACTACTGAACGGAGCGTTCAGGCCGTCCTCATCACTACTGAACGGAGCGTTCAGGCCGTCCTCATCACTACTGAACGGAGCGTTCAGGCCGTCCTCATCACTACTGAGCGGAGCGTTCAGGCCGTCCTCATCACTACTGAACGGAGCGTTCAGGCCGTCCTCATCACTACTGAGCGGAGCGTTCAGGCCGTCCACATCACTACTGAACGGAGCGTTCAGACCGTCCTCATCACTACTGGGCGGAGCGTTCATACCGTCATCACTACTGAGCGGAGCGTTCAGACCGTCCTCATCACTACTGAACGGAGCGTTCAGGCCGTCCTCATCACTACTGAACGGAGCGTTCAGGCCGTCTTCTCACTACTGAACGGAGCGTTCAGGCCGTCCTCATCACTACTGAACGGAGCGTTCAGGCCGTCCTCATCACTACTGAACGGAGCGTTCAGGCCGTCCTCATCACTACTGAGCGGGCGCCGAAAGCAAATCACGACGGGCAGCAGAGCCGAGCCATGTCTCGCCGAGTCGAGTCGAGCCATGTCTCGCCGAGTCGAGTCGAGCCATGTCTCGCCGAGTCGAGACGAGCCAAGTCTCGCTAAGTCGAGTCGAGCCATGTCTCGCTAAGTCGAGTGCTGCCATGTCTGTGTTGAGCCGAAGTCGAGTCGACTCATGCCTTGACGAATCGAGTACAGTTATGGGCTGAGTCGAGTCCATCCTGTAGGAGTCGAGCCGAGCCAGACGGCACGAGCCACATAATTTCCTTGTGGCCGTGTTGCGGCGGTCTGGTCGACGCTCATCTGCATATTAACGAGCGGTGATGGCGGGGCGGCGGCGGTCACGGTGCCGCTGCTGCCACCTACCGGCACAACTGGCAACTCCGGGCGTCCACGCCGGCCGTCGGGCCGTGACCCACATGTCTGACCCCGGCCGGCACGCGCGCGGTACGCAGCTGCGTGCGGTGTGCGTGCAGCCCGGCTGGACAGACCGGACATAGCCACTGTACGCGAGGTACGCACGGCGCCGTTCTCTGTTTGAGCAGCCTTGGCGGCGAGCGCCCGGGCGGTGAACAGCTGAATCACGGACACCAAAATGCAAATACGGGAGACTCGGGCGTCTGGCGGCGCCGCCCACACGGTGCTGTCGCCGCCGCCACCGCCACCGCCGCCGCCGCCGCCGCGCCGGTCCGCCCGGTCCGGGTCGCCGGCTGCAGAGTCGACCCCGGCGGCCGCAGCTGAAGGTCGGAGGTCGCCGACCTGGGGTCCCAGAGCTGCCACAGCTGCGGGGATGCCGGGCTCTGTCGCTGGGGCTCTGGAGACAGCCAGCCCACCTGGGAGGGCCGCAGCCCTGCACACGCCTCTGGGTGCCCCTAGCTGCCGGAGCTAAATCCTCTGCATAAGACCTGATGACGGGGAGCGAGATGAGCAGAGACAGGCACAAAACAATGCGCAGCCGCTACCCACGTGCCACGAGTCGTGACGGAGCGAGGTTGGTAGGACCACCGCCGTGACAGTGGGCGAAGCCGCACGGCTCAAGTGTCAACGAACCGCTTTAGCTGCTGAGCGACCGCTTCGGAATTCAAGCGGATTCATATGAAGTGGATATTATAGTAGTCCGGTCACGCACTATCTCGCCGGGCGCAAATCGTTCCCCAAAGGTGCGCCGCTTACCAAGGTTTTCGGCGAACGGCGGAACTAACAGCTGGCCCGTTCTGATCGCATCCGCCCTCCGCATTAAACCCTGAAACCACACGTGCTGCATTCCGGATTACGCACACGCACAAGCAGCTACACCTTCAATAACGGTGCCGTTACCGGGGCTGTGCCCGCCAGCCAGATCACAAAAAAAGCCACGCTTAGTGCTTACTATTCATGCAACCGGCGATGCACGCTGAAGCACTGCATTCCTAAATCCTAGCCGATGTCACACGCCTGAGTACAGCGTGAAACCGCCTTTGTCGCCATTCGTGCCTAATGGCATGCACTCGAGGAGCGCTCCTGGACGTGGCGAGGCCAGTGGCCCGGCAAACGGCGTCCTGACAGGCCATTAGAGCCCGAGAAACCCTCTGCAGCCGGCGAGACGCGACCGCCCGGCCGGCCCGCCGATGCCCGCAGTCCCCTGTCCGGCCGCCCGGCTTGCACAAGTCGACGCAGAGCGCGGCCGAGGCATGTGACCGGCTCTCGGCCGTCGGCTCGACATCTCATTCTCGGGACGTTCCTGCCAATAACGTCAGGAAAGCGGCGGCTGTCGTTTGTCTCTGCCAGCACGGCGCCGCTCCGGCCGCTGGAGCTCTCTCTGGAGCGGCGCGGTCAGGGCGGAGTCGGCGCCGGTCGCTGCGCGTGCGCTTACTCACCAGTGGCACCCCTGCTCGGGGCGGCTGATAGCATCGGACGGCCAGTCGGCCGGCCGTCAATCCATCGCACCCGACCGGCCACCGCCGGGCCGCCGGGCCGTGTAAAAAATCAGAGCCAATTATTGCCCACTAAACGACGACTGCTCCCAATCAGAATGATAGACGCGCGCTGTATTGTGTCCGGATAGCGGATCGCCCCCTGGACAAGGCGGATCTATTGCCGCCGCCGCGTGGCCAGGCGGTGGGTGAGGGCCACACCAGCTCTCGGTCGGGACCACCCGACTGACTCCGGGCTGAGCCTGGCTGGAGCGGCGGCACGCGGCCGGCGGCCGGCGCGCGCGTGACCGTCCGGTTTGTCCCGACAGCGCGCGGCGCCTCTCGCGTCGTTATGCCACCCACCAGCATTCCAGCGAAGGCCAGCCGTCTGGGCTGCCGCTGTCAGCCGGAGCTGGCAGGCCGCCGGCGCCGCGCAAATGCAGTTGCCGCGTCGGCCGGCCGGCGCGCGCGCCGATAACCGCGTCCCCCGGCCGACGTCGTGCGGCCCGCCCATGTCCGCCGCCGACTACGGCGCGAGTACGGCCCCGCTCCACTCCGGCTACCGGCGGCCGGCGTGCCGCGGAGGCCTGACATCGTCCCGCGCCGTGCCGCCGTCCCGGAGCCGAGGGTCCGGGTCCCGCCGCCGCGCCGGCTGGACGTTTTTGCGAGGCTCGCGGCGGCTCGCGGTGGCGGCGGCATTATGTATTCAGTTATTTGTTGTGTGCCGGTGGTGGGTGAAGCGGCCTGGCAGTCGGTGGGCCGGGCGGCCGAGATCTATCAGACGGCGACAGTATCGCCGCCGCGTCCCGCCGACCTGTATCAATACTGTCACAACACGGCGCGGCCGACAACACTGACGGCCCGGCCGCCGCCGCCGTCAGCCGGTCCCCACCACTACCGCCGCTGCTGCCGCTGCTGCCGCCGCTGCTACTGCTGCTACTGCTGCCGCTACCACCACGGTTTCTGATGCTAGGCTCCAGAACAAACACCTCTGAGCCCGAAGAGATGTTCCGCAGTGATGCTCACCGCTCAGAAGGGCGGGCCTACAACGCCAGCAACGCACATGAGGAGCGTGATTGGAGCACGTCAAGACAAAGTGAACAATGCTCCAGCCGAAACGTTTGTCATAGATGTTATCGTAATGGGAAAAAAGTACAAGGCTGCCATGTTCAGCACCCGATGAGCGCTGCCCACGCAACGCCAAATAGGTGGTTCGATTGAGTGGCTACAGGCAGCTCTTTTTCTGTTAATACGCTATTTGCAGCATTGTAGCCACTCTGTGACGGCTGGAACACAATACCGATTAATCATGACACTAAAGTACAGCTATTAATTTCCCAATAAAGCGTCCTTCACACTTCAAACGAAGTGTCCTTCGCATCAACACGCAAGGAATGGTTTTACCCTATGACTCCTGTGTCAGGCGATATTGAGAATTTGATTAGTGATCCCAGGATAAAGAGCAAGAAAATGACATTGGGCCTTCATAAATTCTGCGAATAAACCAGAAGTAAAAACCGACAAATCAAGCTGTTTAACACGCGCCCTGCAGGGGGGGGGGGAATCCGCCCCCCCCCCCTCCGGTTTTTCGAGGATAGCGAAAAACGGCGGCGCTGCTCGCCGCCGTTTTTTTTGCACACCTGTTCAGCAATGAACTTCACACATTATTTAAAGTTCTTGACCTCGGGTCATTTCAGGTCAGGTCACCAGACTAGGTCACGTCACGTGATGACCTCAACTCCAAAACGTTTGCAGGAGTACCACATACAGTTTTAGGCCGATCGGTTTCAATCTTGCAGGATTTCATAAGGTCATCGATACCAACAATTTGTCTATCTCGGATTTTGAATATCGGTGACCTAAGGTCAGGTCAATTTCGTGACAGCCAACACTGTTTTGTCAATAACTATCGACATAATGAAGAAAGATAAGATACAATGATACCAATGTGTTTGTCTCGTCGAGGCACGTCTCCCAATATGCAACATGACCAACTTTGGTCACCACTTGACCTTGACCTGAGGTCAAATTTCTCAGTTGACCTAACCCGGTCACCATGCATATGATTCGAAGCGCCTTGACGAGACAAACACGATGGCGTAAACACTATTGCTTTATCTTTATTAGGTAAAAAGTTATTTGCGAAAAACAGTTTTGCAAACAAATCACCTTTTTGACATTTGATGACCTCTGGAGCCTAAACTATTGACCTGAGCTCAAATCTGAGGACACCTATGTCGATTGCATTTTTCAAGGGCTTTAGATTGCTAGATTGCGATTTCCTTTTGCTGCTAACTATCATAGTTCCCGATTTTTTTTTGGGGGGGGGGGGGAGTTCGAAGCGAAGTCCTAAAACTTGAAAATCTGACCCTTGATGACCTCTGGTGACCTCAATATTGACCTGAGAAAAAAATGAACAAAATACTTTCGAAAGAGCTTGTCTCGAGCTATCTAACGTCGTTTTCCACTTGTCGCTACGTTGCGTGGTTTCCGAGATCATGGGAAGGGCGGGGGAGCGAAATCCGCCTCCCTCCAGGGCGTGTAATTATCAGAGGCCCTCCAGGGCGCGTGTTAACAAAGCGGTGCATGCCCAACAAAAAATACCCTGGAAGCAAAGTGACTTACAACCTCCAGCAGCACGCTGGCCTCGTGGCTAAGTGAATCATTTTTACGACTCGACTATTCACTTGGTTTACGACCGTGTTATTTGTTTGTTTTACGGACGAGTGATTCGCTTGTTACTATGACACCGGCCGATGTCTGTCTCATTAACGTCAGAGCCGTCGGCCCGTTCCAGCTGGTGAGTGAGGTCATGACATCTCGCCGCAGCCCTCCGAGACCGGCGCCGCCTCACGCTCATACTCCCAAGCCATCCGGCCTTTCCGACAACCGCCCGAGATCAGCCGTCACGCCATCGCGCGACCGACCTACGTCATAGCTGCACACGAGCTCTCAAACTGTTGACGCCATATTCCCTAAACACTCACATCATAGTCCACAGCACAGTCCAGTACGCTATCTGGGCATCGCGCATGTTCCCACGCGAGGCCTGCAGCGCGCCGCCTAACTGGCCCCGCGGTACGGCGGTCACACCGTTAGTCGCGGCCGCGTGCAGCACGCCTCTGCGATTGGCCGACATCGAGCTGCGCCAGCTGTCGGCGCCGCTGCCGAGCGACGCAAGCTGCTGCCGGCGCGCACGAGAGCTGCCAAATTCGGCACTGCCGCCCACCGCCGCGCACAGCCCGGCGTGCCGTCGCGTGCCTCCGATCGCACTGAGGTAACGAGTTCGTGCGATCTGTCGGCCGCGGGAATTTCACTGAGCCGACCGGACCCGGCCGAGCCCCGGCCGTGCCCCTGCCGCGCCCCGGCGGCGCCTCGCCCCGCTGCCGGCCTGCGGCGGTGTCGACAGGTGTCACGACAAACGGCCGCAGATAAGTGCTCGCCAGGGTGTGGGCAGCAGCACGATGCGCCCAGCGCGGCAGTCGGTCGAACCCGCGGGCGCCCAGCGCGGCAGTCGGTCGAACCCGCGGGCGCCCAGCGCGGCAGTCGGTCGAACCCGCGGGCGCCCAGCGTGGCAGTCGGTCGAACCCCCCGGTACCAGGCGCTGCACTCGCAACTGGAGCAGCAGCCGGTCCTCCGATAGTAGTCCCCGGACTAAAACAGAACTGTCTGTCTCCGGGTTAGCGCTGACACGACTCGACAAACCCCTCGACTAAACCCCTCGTTCTCTCTGAAGGGAGCGTCGCCGAGCAGTGTCGGTGTCGCGGTCTGTGACGCCCGGCGTGACGCCGAGCCGTGTCCGTGTCGCGGTCTGTGACGCCCGGCGTGACGCCGAGCCGTGTCGGTGTCGCGGTCTGTGACGGCCCCGCGTGACGCCGAGCCGTGTCCGTGTCGCGGTCTGTGACGCCCGGCGTGACGCCGAACCGTGTCGGTGTCGCGGTCTGTGACGCCCGGCGTGACGCTGAGAGTCCTCGAGCGCCGGCGGCAGCGATCGAGTGCGCGGCGGGCTGGAGACGAGCCTGATCGAGCCTGAGACAGACGAGCCGGAGACGAGCAGCTGATCAAACAGCAGTGCAGATTCGTCGACACGGCGGCGGCGCCAGCGGTGAAGGCCACCCAGACACGCTCGCCCACGGCCCGCTCACGAGCCCGAGCGCCGCCGGCTCACGATCATAGGCTCGGCTGGCTCACGGGAGACCGCGGCCGGCTCACGGGATCTCTCAGTCGGTTTACAGTGATCGGCGATAGCCGCCGAGACGGAGTGGTCGTCGGTTCTCAGATGCTGCCCTTCTCGGTGAACACAAGTGACTACTCTCGTCACAGCAGACAAAACAGAGACAGACCTCCCGGAGCGGCACGAGACGCATTCTCATCATGACTCGACGTCGTGCCGGCGGCACGCGACTCCCGGCGCGGCGGCACGCCACTCCTGTCGACAACACCTCTCCGACCAATGTCCGACGTCGGTGCAAACAGTCCGAAAACAATTCATCCAATTTTCAGCGGCGGCGGCGGCGGCGGCGGCGGCCTGGCAGAGCCGGTGGCCGGGCGGAATACATTATACACTGCGCACATCGCCGCCAACACTGGCCCCGCATCCATCAAGGACGGCAGAACAAGTGACGGCACGCGGCCGGGCTGAGCGATCGGCACACCGGCCACGGCCGATCGGCGCACCGGCACCACCGACCGTCGGCCGGACCGCGTCGCTGCGTCGCCGCGACAGACAGACAGACAGACAGACAGACAGACAGACAGACAGACAGACAGACAGACAGACAGACAGACAGACAGACAGACAGACAGACAGACAGACAGGCAGGCAGGCAGGCAGGCAGGCAGGCAGGCAGGCAGGCAGGCAGACAGACAGACAGACAGACAGACAGACAGACAGACAGACAGACAGACAGACAGACAGACAGACAGACAGACAGACAGACAGACAGACAGACAGACAGACAGACAGACAGACAGACAGACAGACAGACAGACAGACAGACAGACAGACAGACAGACAGACAGACAGACAGACAGACAGACAGACAGACAGACAGACAGACAGACAGACAGACAGACAGACAGACAGACAGACAGACAGACAGACAGACAGACAGACAGACAGACAGACAGACAGACAGACAGGCAGGCAGGCAGACAACCGCAGCACGACGTTGGCTGTCGAGCCGCATCGTGAAGCGGCGCGGCGCGCGGAAGACAAAGGCCGCCAAGGTCGCCGCTCGGGTCACGGCGCGGAAAACAACAGCGGCCACCGCGCCTGTGAAAGCGCCGGCGGAGACGCGCTGTGACGTGCAACACGGCGCGGCACGACGCCTCCACCACCACAGGCGCCCCGTCAGAGCCGCCACTCCGCCTCAGCTCGTACCGCCGCCGCCGGCCACACGTGGCCCACGTGCTCGCGGCGGTCACATGGCGTCATGCGGCGTCATGCGGCGTCACGTGGCGTCACGTGGCGTCACGTGGCGAGTGTTCACCAGGTAGTGGCGGCGACGGGGCGAGTCTTGAGTGCGGTATATTAATCCGGCGGCGATCGGCCGCTCGATAGGCAGCTATCGTGGCCCAGACGCAGCCCCAAGCGGACTTTGTGCGGGGCGGACCCGCCGGGGGCACGGCACACGGGGCGCCGGGCTGAAAACGGGCCTCCGGGCGAGCCTACCGTATGCTCCTCCGGGCGTCCCATCGTACGTCTCACCAGCGGTACCAGTGAATGTCCCACGGGACATAGCACTGCGCTGTGTGGGCCATGCGACAAGAAGCGACCGTAATCAGGTCATAAGTCGGCTAGACATACTCCGACAAAACTAGGGGAGGGACCCATGGGCCACAGATCACAATTGACGTGATGTCAAATTGGAGAGGAGTGAATAAATGATCCCGGAGCGACGGGAGACGATGAGGCAGATGAAGAAACGACAGCAACGAAGATAAATATGACTCAATCTATTATCAGGAACTATATACACACGGAAGAAGAAAAGTGCGAGTACCCGACTAATTGGATCAAATAATTAAAATTATTGACTCATAACCCGTCAAGTTTCGTATGATATGTTGCCAGAAAGTAACCAATGTCGATTGCATATCGCCATAGAATGATCATAAACGCATGACCTGAGGTTAGATGTGCATGCTATTCGAGCCTTTTCCCACGCATCTCCCCGCAGTGTTGGACCGTTCGATCACCATTGATGTAAGGTATTCAACCGTGACACGTGCAGCGGTATCGCCGGCCAACAGTTCTGTATGTACAAAGGCATACACATCCAGTACAGATGAATAGATCAACCCGCAGATGACAAGGGGCACGATGACGACATTTTCGACCACAAGCTGTGAGTTGATGGTCATTACTCGCACCACTCAAGACTCCCACGATGATATGGTTCTTGGCCATGTAAGGCACCCACAAGATGAATTAAAATAATGCTATGCACTAACATTATTTCAGATAACAACCAGAAAGAGTTGTGAGCTATCACGCAAACTATTAGTTCTCCTAATACGGACGGGGGATTAAACATATTCCTGGTTGAGTGCGAGCACGAAGTCTGAACAACTTGCTTATCAGTGCGTGGTAAGAAGAAGTCAAGCTTAAAATCGCACCCAATCTGCAAACGTTTTTAGAACTTTTGGAAAAATATGACTACCTACTATAGGAAAAATAAACAAATGCTGGCCGCAATCATAGCTCCCAGGTCAAATTAGGAGAGCCACTACAAGTGCCGCCTCATGTTGTCCACCATATCTATCACGAACGCGTGCCAGGCTCGAGTGCTGACGTCATAAAGCCATGCAAGCTTCTTGAACTTGACAAGCTTGGAGATGACAATCACGTTTTTATTCTCATAACAGCACAACATGCCAGTCCAACTATCGCCCTAATATCGTAAGTCGTTATTCTGTTTGGCCGTTGGAGAGGTTCGTTGCCCTGGCCTAATCCGACGTGAAATAGTTACACCGCTAGTGGTAATAACATTCACATTCAGCTATAAATTATTCAACGATTTGAACACAACGGTATTCTGCGTCATCTGGTGCCATCAAAACGGTGGACAAAGTGCCCTGCTTTGAGTGATTTTGTTTACCGACTCGAGAAGCCAGTGAACTGCAACCACAAGTACGTCCAAAAGACGTGAAATTCCAGCGATAATTATCCAATACGTCAGAAGTGTCTCAAGGCACAGAGCCGGTCCCCTATTCCGTTGTGTTGACGAAACATACTTGGCCCGGATTGAGCGGAACGAAATGGAGCATTCCACGGAGTTCACCGACAATAAATGAATCTCGACGGGAGGTGCACCAAACTGGGCACGGTGGTGCGGACGCCACGACTGATCGGAGAAAGTGACTGCCAAAAATAAAGACTAAATGCGCAGTACATGCGCTCTGACGTCCATCGGTCTCAAGCCATCCCACCTGATGATGACCAGACTGAACAATAACAACAGCGGAGTAGGAGCCGCGGCAGCGGCCAACACCACCGGGCGCCTCCCGGGGCGGCGACCCGCCCGCCACCTGTCGGCAGGAGCGGCAAGCTCGGCACCCCGGCGCTGCAGCCGACCATGCGCGTCTAATTCAATGACTGCCGGCGGTGCCGCCGCCGGTCGGTCGCATGGCGGCCGCCCTCTGACCCCGTGCCGCCCCGACAGTGGCCGAACCCGGTTTTATGTCGCCATCAAAATCAACAATAACTTAGAAAACCAGAGGGAGGCGGCATAAATCCAGGTACTTGGCCGGCGTCGTCCCGAGTGATCCGCCCCGATCACGGCTCGCCAGGTGATCTCCCTTCTCACCCGACACATGGTAGCATTATCGGGTCACCGCCGGTGCGACATTTATGAAACCCTATTTCACACCGGCTTTCCGTTGGCTGTTGCGAGCTGCGACTCTATCTCTCTCCCTTTCTCTCTCTCTCTCTCTCTCTCTCTCTCTCTCTCTCACGAGGGCATGTGCCGTGAGACACCACGGGACGCTTCATCTGCTGGGCCGAGTCGGGCCGCACTCGGTCGGGGAGCCGTCACATTACCGCACCAGTTACCGTCATCAGCGGCCCGAATGTCGTCCGAATGGGGCCACCGGCGGGGGACCGGCCGCAGCCCCGGAGACTGCGGTGCACCACAGGACGGCAGCACCGGCCGCGAGACTGCAGCGCCGGACTAGAACGGAACACCAGCGACCGGCGGACCGTTCCACAGTCCACACACCGGCCGCCCCAGCTGCACGTGTGTTTTTCCATTTTACACTCAAAAGCTATTTGAACGACTCGGGCACGCGGCAATATTTCGTTAGCCGTGCGCGTCTAAAAACCGTAAGATGCTGTCAAAACGAGCCGGGACGCGGCGAAAAAATGCTGGCAAAAAACCGGCCGTCTCGCGGGTGGTCGATGCTATCAAGGAGCCGAATCTCGGGGGCCCATCTCCCCAGAGCGCGCGTCCCACCGGCCAATTGGGTCAATTAATAACCCGCCGTGGCCGACCGGCCGCTCGAACCGTCTCGCGACGATCGGAGGAGGACCGACATCGCTCGCCGAGAGTCCCCGCGACACTGCACGGGGTGACCTCCGCGGCCCCACCCCCGTCAGCCGCGCCGGACGGCCCTGTCGGAAACGGCGGGTGCTCACGGGAGCCGTGATCCCCCTCACGGTCAGCCCTCGGCCGGCCACCTGCGGCCACGCCCCTCCCTCCGCCACGCAGGTGCCCCGCCCCAGAAACCCAGACAAATTACCCACGTAAAACGCGCCGGCCGCGCGCGCAAAAAGACGCTCTCGGCGGCCGGCGGACACGCGACGGCCGTGTCCAGCCAGCCGGACCACACCGGCCGGCCGGCTGACGTCGGCGCAGTGACGTACCCCGATGACGGTCGATGCCGCCGCTTTACGGCCGGGCCGACAGCTATACGGCCGTCCGCGCCGTCAGACGCCGATTATTTGTTTACGAGCCGGCACAGACACGGAGCGGAGGACGTGACGCGGCCCGCCGCCGGCGACGGTCGTCTCTCCGTCCGCTGCTCCGACATCGGCCCAGCTGGACAGTGGAGACCAGAGACGACACGGGCAGCGCGGCACGGCGCGTCGAAAGCAGGCACGGCACGTCGAAAGCAGGCACGGCGCGTCGAAAGCAGGCGAGGCGTGTCACGAGCACGCACACGGCCGCACGTGCGTGCACGTGCCGGCCAGCTGCGTCACCACGGGACGGTGTCAACCGCACGAGCGCCTTTGTAGGTGTGGGAGCAAACAGAGGTGTGATGTGCGAGGAAACGACAGTTTTGAGGCTTGTTGAGATGTCGAAGAAACGCGAGAAGCTGGAGACGTGAGAAACGGCTACACACACCGAACCACACGCGCACACACACAGAGTGCAATGGAGCTGGACTCGAGGTGATTCCCTTTGTCAGTGTGACCAGGAAGCTTACCACGGCCGACGACACCTGAGATGCCGTAAGTTTTCACACTGCACATCATATCGTCAGAGTATGACGTCAGAGTGAATAGCGTTATCATATGGTATTAACAGAGCTGTGATATATCAACTTAATTAGTGGATGGAAGTTTCACTCAAAAATACTTTGCAACCAGGCAAAAATTACACTTAACCTCTCAAGTGATAAAATAAAGGAATGTTTATCACAAGTGGCATATTTTGTCAGGGGCGGTTGCTGTCATGGGCGGCCCCGTCAGAACTGCCTCTCAGCGAGGGCGGCTGACAGGGAAAAAAGGCCCGTCTGAAGAGCCCCCTGAGAGCGCGGGCGGTTGTCAGACGGAGGTCCTTCAGGCTCGCTCTGCTGTCGGCCTCTTGGCGCGGCCTCCGCGGCCGGCCGTTTTTGCCGGCCGCCGCTGGCCAGCCGCGCTGTCGCCGCGTTTTTCCCAGCCAAGACGGATCGACGCCGGCCGTTTGTATTAGTCGGACAGCAGCGCCGCCGCCGCGTCCTCCCGCGTACCGCGACCTCCACCGGCATACACCACCGTCCCCGCGCCGCGCGCGCCGGCAGGTTTCGCACATAACGCCGCGCCATTACGGACCGGGTGACGGCTGCGATGACGGATGATGACGCCGGCGTCGGTAAACACGCCATCCGCCGGACAGTTCTCACGTCGCCGGCCGCGCCGCCGCCGCCGCCGCCGCGTCACAATTTGTCACCAGCCGGCGCACATTGTTTACGCACCTGTCGGTGCGTTTTTACGCTGCGTGATGGCGGCCGGCCGCGCGGCGGCCAGCGGCGCGGCGACGTGGCCAGCCGGTCGCGCGCCGGTCACCGGGTCGGCCGGGGGTCACGTGATTTCATTAGCGGCGTGTGGCGCTGAGGAGCGTCATTTGCATGCGCCGTCGTTCCCACGTTTGCGTCCACGGTGGAGTCGCTGGCCGCGAATTCCTGCGCCGCTCCACCGCCACCGCCAACGCCACCGCCGCCGCCGCCGCGCCGCCGCGCCGCCGCCGCCGCGACCGGCACCGCCGCCGCGCCGCCGCCGCCGCGCCGCCACGACCGGCACCGCCGCCGCCGCGCCGCCGCGCCGCCACGACCGCCGCCGCCGCCGCCGCGCCGCCACGACCGGCACCGCCGCACACATTATTTATTATCATTAGTCTGATTATTGGTCCTTGTCGCGCACGATTAATTGGCCAATAAAGGCGACGGCGGCGGCGCTTTGGAGGCGGCATGTGGATTTTTGGCCGGTCATTAGTGACAAGGCGGAGCACGATTCACGAGCGTCGGGCCGGCAGCGGCCGCCGGCTCCCCGCCCCAGCAGAGCAGACCGTTTTTACCGCCGGCCGATCGGCAATAAATGGCCGCGCCGCGCTCGCCGCGAGGGGACAGAAGCGGCGCGGCGCAGCGCGGCACGGCGCGGTGTCGGGCACATGACCTGTTTACTGGCGCGTTAGCGGACGTCGCGGGGGCGCCGCTGAGACAATGGGTCGGCCGCCCCCCGGGGGCTCATTTCCCGGCCTGGTTGACCGGGGCGGGGGCGGGGGCGGGAGCGGGGGCGGGGGCGGACGCGGTCCATCGTCTCCCACGGGGCGGCCGGACGTGCCTGGGCGCCGGACGTGCCTGGGCGCCGGAAGTGCCGCCGCCGACCACCGGCGCAACAATGGCGCTGCCGCCGCCACGCGCCTGCAGATGTTTGTACGTGCACGACGATAGGTCTCCGGTGCGGCGGCGCGGCGGCGCCACTCCACTCGATCCGTCGATAAATCGCTGAGCGCCGCCGGCCGGACAGCCGCCGGCGAGCGACCGGCGAGCTGGGCCGTGCGACCGGCGACAGGCCGGAGGGCCGGCACTCCGCCGCCGCCGCCGCCGCCGCCGCCGCCGCCTCTCCTGCAGGCTGCGTGGTGCAGCCGCCGCCACCGCGCGGCACGCATACTAATCGGCGCCGCGGGCGTCGCGCGCTGACCCCGGCGACCCTGCCGACCGGCGCGCGGCGGCGGCGGCGCAGCGGCGGCCGTCCACTGTCGCAGCGCGGAGCGCGGAGCGCAGGCCGCACGGCAAAAACGCACTCCGTTGTCACAGCAGCGGCGGCCGGCCGACCGCGCCGCCCGCCGTCTGTTTTAATTACGCCCGGTCGCTCCTAGTTGGGCATATTTTGGCCAGTGATACCATCGCTCCCTGTACATATATTTTAATACTAATTCTAGGGGAAAACTAACAAAACACGCGGTGGACAGTGGGCGCGACGGCGCGGTGACAAAAAATGAATATCATTAAGGCGCCGCATACCAGCTGGGGCGCGAGGGAGGACCATCCGGCAGCGGCGACGGGGGCCGGCGAGGAGCCGCGGCGGGGGACAGTTGACACGGGGACGGCGGCGCCGCGCTCAGCCTGGCCTCATTGAGTCGGGCCAGCCGAGCGGCGCGCTCATTAGGATCAGCAGTGGGCGCGCTAAGTGGGTTCGCATGACTCCCGCATGAGGGAAGTCGGTTCATCAGTCGGCCCGGCCAGTCCGGCCACGGGTGGCTGACTGAAAATGGCCGCGCCGCTGCCACCGACTATACAGCGCAAACAGCGCGTAAAAACGAGACACGCCGCTTCAAAGCGACAGCGGGTGTAAGCCTGTAAAACCAATTACAAAAAAAAACTCCTGGTACGTGAACTAAGGGAAACCAATGAGCCGCAAGTGAGAGAGAATTGGCGACAAATCTGAGGAAAAATGTGCGATCATCACACATGAGCTGCTCCGAGGCCGACAGCGGCGACAGCGGCGGCGGCGGCGGCGGCGGCGGCAGGGCAGAGATGCCAGCCGAGACTCGGTTGTCATGCGCTGCTCCATCGTGTAAGGTCGCCGTCCACCGCGCACACACGTCTAACGACCGAATTTCCCCACAACCAGGTCTCGCCGAGGCGCCGGAGCCAGGGAGACTGGCAACAGTCTCCCGTTGTTGCAATGACGGCACCCCCACGGCTCCATCAACACTGACACTGTACAAGTGTATTGTAATAAAAATATGTATGCATGTGTGTCTCGTGTTTTACTTATATTTGACCTTGAACGAAATACTTAACGTAATGTTAGATATTATATTTACTTTGAACAATACATTTTCCGGGTGCACATAAACCGGTTAAAGTAATTAATTAACGTAAAATAGCTACCCTATTCCCTTGCTTGCTCGGGTTCCCATAAACCGATTAACGTAACTCTTTTCCTGGCAAATTGCCAGAAGTAATTTCCCAAACCCGGGAAATGGCTATAGGCCGGTCCGGGTAAAAAAAAAACGACCGAATTTCAGGACGCACGACTACGCGCCGACTACGTGCGTATTACCGGCCTAACGACCGAATTATGCGCCGAATGTGAGACACCATGACTGACCAAAAGTGTATTAAAATGCAAATGTTTTAGGTATTACTGAAGTTAAAAAACGTTTTAGGTTAATTATTCATGCGTACCACGAAACTGTTAGTAATATTTAACACTAAAGCACGTGCAATAAGGCGAATACAAATTATAAATGCATCAAAGCTTTTAAGTTCTTGAGCCGGCACCAAGGTCACGTAAATAAGCAGAAATATAAACAAATCATTCAACGTTCAGTAAATTGGAGAATTTTGAGAAATAGGCGTTCTAAATATATACATTTGTGTTCCTGTGGCCACATGTATTTGAATAATTTCAGCAAAAATAAAGTAGCGTTCTACCACGGAGAAGACAGCTTCCGAAGATTATCGCCATAAATAACCTTGTTGTTCACTACAATACAAATAAGATGGAAAAAGTAGCCTTTGCTCATGTTATTGTAATTAAAAAAGATGATGAATAATTAACCTATATTACGCCTCGCGGCTTCTTCAGGGCTAAAACCGTTGGTTTTAGCCCTGAAGAAGCCGCGAGGCGTAATATAGTTAATTATTCATCATCTTTTTGAATTACAATAACATGAGCAAAGGCTACTTTTTCCATCTTATTTGTATCTGCACAATGCTCATCACAGCCATCCATCAAATACTAGAATACAAAGTCTGAAGCCCTGGAAACACCAATGCCATGGTAAGGTTGTGACATTTACCTACTTCACAGCGCGAAATGATGTACTTATCGTAAAATTTGCAATACGATTTTTTCAGGTGCAGCGTGCAGGTAAGCTTTCTTCACGCCTAACGACCGAAAAGTTCAACATTTCCAACTTCTGCGCGCCTACTCAGCGCCGAATGACGCGCCGACAACGCGCCAAAAAAGTCAGCTGAACACGCCTAATCGCGCATTCGGTCGTTAGGCGACAAGTCAGCGCGCTTCCGATAGGCCCCATGTTAAATTCAGCTGTTAGGCGATTAGGCGAGTGCAGTGGACGGCGACCTTTAAGGTCGCACCGTGCCGGCGGGGGCGGGGGGGGGGGATGTTTAGACACCCCTCCGGTTTTTCGGGATAGCGAAAAAACGGCGCGCCGTTTTTGGCACACCTGTTCCGGCATCAATTGCCCACATTATGGTAAACAAAATACCTCGGGTCATCTCAGGTCAGGTTACCAGACCAGATCACGTGACACCACCTCCAAACAAACTTGCGGTCGTACCAGTCACAGTTTTTGGATGATCGGTTTTACACTTAAATAATTTCATAAGGTCACATATATATCTACAATTCGTATATCTTGGATTTTTTCTTCTTCTAACAGCGACCTAAGGGCGGGTCAATTTCGTGACCTCCACATTATACGTCAATGGGGAAATATTCAAATGCTTCCTATTCCAAGGATACGCAAGATCAGTCAGTCTAATTCCTTCTGGATCATGTTATTATACGCCATTCTTGATTACCTAGGTACCATTTTTGTTCAGTGACCCATACAGGCTCAGCCGAGGTCATCCGAGGTCACCAACAGTTGTATGTCAATAACTCTCGACATAATGCAGATAGAGAAGTGAAACCGACACCAATGTGTTTGTCTCGTCGAGGTACGTCTTCCCATATGCAACATGACTTACTTGGGTCACCACTTGACCTTGACCAGGTCAAAATTTTAAGTTGACCTAACCTGGTCAACACTAATATGATTCAAATCGCCTTGACGAGACAAACACGATGGCATCAAAATTATTGCCTTGTCCTTAAGAGGTAAAAAGCTATCCGTGAAAAACTGCTTTGTAAAAAATAGCCTTTTTGACATTTGATGAGCTCTGGAGCCTATACCATTGACCTGAACTAAAATCTGAGGACACCCTGCAGATTGCATTTTTCAAGAGCATTCCATTGCTTTTTTCCTTTTGTTCCTAACTATCATAGTTCCTGTGATATTTCTGGAGCGAAGTCCTAAAGCTGGAAAATTTGATATTTGATGACCTCTGCTGACCTCAATATTGACTTGAGGGAAACAAAATATCTGAAGTACTTTCGAATGTGCTTGTCGAGTGCTTTGGAACACATTTTTCCGCGTCTTTCTAGCCCTTTTAGTTTTCGAGTTAACGGGGGGTCTACCCCCCTCCCCCGGCACGGCGAAGGTGGCGCCGAGCACCGGCATGACGCGGGTTAACAAGCGAGACAGCCAGCCCAGACTCACTATACACAGGCAGCTTAGCACACCGGTCGGCCATCGATATCATGCCTCCGACACCGGAGAAAAGCCGATCGGCGAACATTTGTTCTGACGCCACAGTCCCATGCCGCTGAATCGAGAAAGCTACGCAATCAAGATTTCCATCGATTTATAACTATGATGATTATCTTGATGTCTTTATTCGGAAGTTTCCGAACACTAGTATGCTGGACGGTTTTCTATGTGAATGTAACATATCATAATGCTTCATTTTAGATTGTGGGAATTACTTGTTCGTAGTCTTCCTGATAATGCTTTATTGAACTGGTGGTGACGTCAATGCAAACGGGGCCTGGCACCGCCGCCGGACTACACAATATTATGCTTTCTCATTGTAACAAACACAAGGCTGGTCAGTTTCACGAGCGTCAACATGCAACTTATTCAATTTGCAAATGAGAATGTAAATCAGGATATCGAGTAATTGTTCTAAACGACAGTACATGCGCTGCATATATTTAGAGAGACTTTGTGAAATAAATATTAGGCACATTGCAAGACATAGCATTGCAAGACAGCATTTTAGCACATTAGCATTAGCACATTGCATTTGAAGCCAGGGTGTAAAACTGAACACCTAAATAATTTGCCGATGCAATAGTATCATTTTCCATCGCGTCCCTAGAGGGACATTGTTGGAGCTTTAAAGACTAAAAAGTTTGTCACCAAGTCTATACCTTGTCTCGTCGTCTGCCGGAAGAAAAAAAACAGACTAGAACCAGCAAACCTAAGGGATCAAAGAGCAGGATGTGAAGTAACCCCAGGCAGGACCGGCGAAAGTCCCGCCCATCGTCTCTCAGCACGTGCAGCACTCCTCTGCCTCACGGCCGCCACAACTCACGTACCAGAGCCATCGTCTGCCGACGCGTCTCGGCAGCCCGGCGGCCGGCGAGGGCGGGTCGGACCGATAATCGCCACCAAACGTGAGCATAATCCGCCGTCTGACACCGTCTGACACCGTCCGACACCGTCCGACGCCAGCGGGTCGCGCCGTTTGTCGCGCCGTTTGTCGCAACGGCGCCGTACCATTCGTCGCGCGGATCATCCGGCGGTTATCGCCGACGTCCTCGGAAGGGAGACTGTTCTCCCGGATGTCGAGACAGCCCTTCACTAGACGGACGGCCATTCTCCTGCGAGCGATCCGTGGCGACATCCGCGGATGACCCGCTGCACGTCAGACCGGACTCGGTCGTCCTACGTCGCGCCGTGCCGGAGCGGGGGACGGAGCGGGGCCGGAGCGGGGCCGGAGCGGGGCCGGAGCGGGCCGGAGCGGGTGGGGTTGGCTCGGGTTTCTCACCACGTCCGTCTCCGGGCCGGAGCGGGGCCGGAGCGGGGCCGGAGCGGGGCCGGAGCGGGGCCGGAGCGGGGCCGGAGCGGGGCCGGAGCGGGGGCTGGAGCGGGGACCGGAGCGGGGACCGGAGCGGGGACCGGAGCGGGGCCGGAGCGGGGCCGGAGCGGGGCCGGAGCGGGGCCGGAGCGGGGCCGGAGCGGGGCCGGAGCGGGGCCGGAGCGGGCCGGAGCGGGCCGGAGCGGGTGGGGTTGGCTCGGGTTTCCCACCACGTCCGTCTCCGGGCCCGGCGGTGTGGCAGTGTCGCCATAGCAGCGGTCGGCGGACTGCAGACCCAGTCCTGCAACAATGCTGGCCACGCTGGGCGGCAGTGAGTTGCTGGCCGCTGCAGAGGACAGCGTCTGTGTCGGCCCGTACTGTGAGCTGAACTCGAACGCAGGGGAGCTGCCGACACCCACTACAGATAGGCGTAGGTATGCACAGCACAACAATCATTCGTTTCATCATGCCACGCCATATTACGCCAGCTATCTGAGACCTAGGCAACGCTGAACAAATTAAAAGGCATAGAAAGAAAAAGAACAAGGAGGAAAACCTAACCTAAAAGGCACAAAGTTGTCGAAATCACGGAACGGGCCCTAGACCAGAACGGTGTCAGTGCACACATACAACTCTGCGACTACGATGACTTTATCCCTAATCTCAGTGATGCCTCACATCAAAACACCAGACCACCGATCACTGTCACGCCCACCACTGCCAAGCGTCGACAATTAGCGGCGCATTACCAAACAATCGGCACGAGCGCGGCGCAATGCGCGCCGTGCCGGGCTGCTGTGGCGGCGGCGAACAATGTACGGCGGCCGCGCGGCCCGCCCAGTCGGCTGCCATCGCCGTCGCTCGTCAGCAGCGCACTGTTTGCGTGCACTGCCGGCTTTGTTATGAAAGGGTGAGCCCATTGTGGGCTCTTCGGCGGCTCCGCCCGCGCACGGCGTGCACGAGCCGCCACCGAGCAAACAGCGGCGCGCCGAGTAAGTCATCGCCAGGCGCCGCCGCCACCCCTGCAACCCGCACCCCGGCCGCCATCCCGCCAGGATCGGATCGGCCGGGATCTCACGGGGATCGCTTCGATCTCTCCATGACCTTTCCATGACTTTCCGCGATCTCTGGCGATCGCTCCGGCCAGCTTTCCGGCTATCTCTCTGGCGATCTCGAGTCAACACGCGCGCGGCGGCCGGCGGGCTCTGCGACGGTCGTGTCCACCGCGACCTGACCGGCCAGCTGTCGCGTCTCGCGTGGCTAATTGCCCGGACAGGGGGCTGGCGGGGGCGGGGGCGGGGCGGCATCTCGGGCGATCTGCCGCGGCAGCCAGCTGCCGACAGAGCACGCTGACCGGTCACGGCAGCAGCTAATGGCTGATACGAATCTAACGCGGCACCGCGGCAGCTGCCGGCCATTGCGGCGCGGCCGGGTGTGAAGGGCCGATAATCGGCGCAGCGCACAATCGCGCCGCGACACGACGCGCCACAATCGCCCCGTCCGGCGGTCAGCCTTTCAACGAGCCGCCGAACGCGCAGAATGCGATTAGTTCGAGTGACGCGCGGCTAAGTGACCAGAGCGGATTGTCGTCCGGCGGCGCGCAAAGCGGCGCGCAGGTGGCAGATGTGGCGCCGATCAATGGGCAAAACGCGGCGCGCCGCTGCCGTTATGGGCGGGCGCTGCTCGCCGCCGGATTTGGATACAGACGTCGCGGTCGAGCGCAGCGGCGGGGCTGGCCATTGAGGGCCGAGTGTCCAGCGCGGCGGACAGCGAGGTCCGGCCGTGTCCAGCGAGGCCAGTGATTGTCCGCGGCACAGGGCCGACAAAGGGCGCCGCGACGCGTCCGAGGGCCGCGCCGCACCACCGGCGCGCATCTGAAGTGTGTTTTCAGAGTGATGTATGGGATAATCCCGGCGGCACGGCGGCGCGGTTCACCCCGTCCACTCCTCTCTCCTCTCTACTCAGACCGGAGACTGGTCAAGTGACCACTCTGCCGGTCACTGGCGCCAGTCAGCGCCGGACGCCACAATCCTGGCTCTCCGCGCTGTCTGGCCGGACCGTACCTCTGTGAACCGCGTCCTGCCTGTCCATGCCGTCTGACCGTCGGTCGAGCCTTCGCTCCCGTTATCATCGTCCTCCAGAGTCCAGCCTGAGACTCCGGTCTGAGCGGGGGTGGACCTCTGCATCACTGCAGATCCGCCACCCGCCGGCGCCGCCCTGACGCCGCACGGCTGGCGGCGGCGGCGGCGGGCGTGGCCGCCCACGCCCACCCGGCTACGCAATACGCGTATCAGGCCGGCTGCACGCGCGCCGGACTGACACCGGGCCGGGGTCGGATTGACGTGCGCGCGCATCGTTCCCACGGGTCGGCGGCGCCGCGGCGACGGCGCGCTCCGGCTCCCGGGGAGACGTCTCCGCCCCAGGGGGCGCCACCGCGCCGCCAAATTAAAACTTTACGGCCCGCTACAAATCGGGAAATTCTTGGGCGAATGTATGGCGGCCGTAAAGCAGTGGTTTTGACGTGCGGTCGGCCGGGTACTAATTGGTCCGGGCGGAGGCGGCACGGGGGAGCGCGACGGCGACTGGCGGCACCGGTACCGCCACTGACCACCACTAATTGTATCTGATACATGCGATACTGGCTTAATAGGGCGGAGCCGAGCGGCCCTCGCCAGCCCCCGGATCTGATCGGCCGGCAGCATAAAGTACGCGATTAGAGCGGCGCAAAAAAACGATAGGTAGCCGCAGTGGGCAGGGCGGGGAGGCGCTGGGAGGAGAGAGAGCATGACAGCGCCGCCCTCTGCCCTGCCCTCCGGAGGCTGTGTGTGCCTCGCGCAGAGGAGGGCTGGGAGAGGTGCTCCGCTCCTCTCACCCCAGAGGGCGGGGCTCGGCAGCGTGTGATGGCACTGCTCCGGTGGTCGGTTTTACGAAGCAAAACGGCGCAGGTGGTAATTTTCGCGATAGCTTAGCATATTACGATGCATAATATCTTATTTGGGAACGCAGGGTTCCCAGCGCCATATTACAGTCATAAAGTGAAAGGGTCATAATTGCATACATGTGTTTCGAGCATGGCGAGTGATTTCAGACAACGGCTTTTTTAACGCGAATTGCATGTTACAGTGGGTAGTCAAAGCCTGCAGATGCGTGTCCAGAAAAGACTGACTTCAGGTTCGACGATCAAGCCCTGACTGGGTTCTGCGTCGTCTGCGTCACAACTCGAATGTTCATGGCGCGCCGTGCGTCGCTGTGGCATGTCCCACCTACGTATCCATCGGAGTAACGGCGTTACCACGGGCTGACGGCTTCATCATCCCGCCCCCAGTCGGCACGCCATCCCCCTATTCAGGTGAAGCCAACGCGAGCTTTATAGGCGTCTTCCTCGCCCCGTCCGCTCCAAATGAGCCTCATATATGCACCCCTCAGCACAGACCTGTGAACGACTCAATCGCGGCCGACCTGCTGTCCTGCGACACACGGCCGCACAACCGCCGACCGTGTCCTCTGGCCGCCAGCCGGACCCGCCAGTCACGACACTCGGCCGCCCCCGCCCCCGCCCCCGCTCCGGACAGGCAGAGACGCCCCATATATTTTAATAAAACACACATTATACTGATTGAAGACGAGCACGTGAATAGAGCCGAGACGGCGGCAAGTCATACTCGATAATCGATATTGCTCGGTTCTTTGAGGCGGTTCATTGGTATGCAGCGGCGGCGGCGGCGGCGGTGGCGGCGGTCGTCTGTCCGGGACTCTACTCTCGTCTCCGCCGCGGCCCGTCCACGGAGCCGGTCGACGGCGGACACACATATAGCGGCTGACAGGCACGCCGCACGGGCGAGGTACAGCGCGGCGTAGAACAGCGCGTGCGGACGGCACCGGTCCGGGGCGGAGCTCGTGAAGCCAGCTTCGTAGCGTGGAGCAGCCGCCCACTGCCGGCCAGAGTCGACACAGACTACCGCCGGCTGGGGCTCAACCCTCTGCTTGGAAATGTTGTGAGCTAGGGGAGCCCGGGCGCACCGGCGCGTGCCCGTGGGACTGGGGACCGCAGAGATACCGGGTCATATGTGGGGGAATAGCTCCACGCTCGTCATGAGAACAACTGTGTCTACCCGGGTGGCGGGCACCAAGGTCAGCCGGAAGCGTTTGCCGGCACGCCACTCAGCCGGTAAACAAAACCTCGCCTCTGAGCACGTGACGAGCTCGGAGCCGACACCACAGTCACAGCCGGAGCGAGTGTCGAGGTGCGCAACTCAGCTGTTGTCCACATATCGCCCACCAACACTCGATGTCGAGCTTGTGTCGAGCGAGTGAGAAGTGAGCGAGCCGCAGTGAAGAGCTGTCGGGCTGGACACGCGTCATGCGGCCCCTGACAGCCCGGTCCAGATCGCACCACACCGAGACCGACCGGGGTGTGAGCGGCGCGCACCGTTTCTCGCCATGCTAATGTCCCCGGTTCAGAGCGGTCGGCGGCACGGCGGCGGGCGGCGCTATCGCATTGCTGAGTGACGTATCAGATAATCCGGGGTGAGACGCTCGCCGGCGGCAGTCCCGGCAGCTACAGAGCAGGCCGCCGCCGCCGCCGGCAGAGACTGCTCACTGCTGAGGTGACCTACACACCAGGGTGTGGCACCAGATTACAGTGCATGGTGGCCCCTATTATTTTAGTTTGCCCTGAGCATGTGCGAACAATATGCCACCATTAATTTCCTCTAAATGCTTACCCCTATCCTGCGCCGAGCGAGATAAGTTTGATTTACCCCTTAACATAGGCGACACTAGCGCCACCATTAGGGCCGACTTCGAACTATACTCAATTCCACGGATCTCCCATGACCATTTGGGAATGTCTGAGCTATTAAGCGCGAGGTTTAATGACGTTTTACTACACAAATCAAGCTCGGTTAACACCATTAAAACAGCTAAAATTGAAAGTGCTGCATATACTATTTTACATGTCAAATTTGCAATCAAACTCGTTCAGATTGTTTTTAATGAACCTAGAACAAACGTGGAATTGAGAATAGTTCAAAATCGGCCCTAATGGTGGCGCTAGTGTCGCCTATGTTAAGGGGTAAATCAAACTTCTCTCGCTCGGCGCAGGATGGGGGTTAGCATTTCGAGGAAATTAATGGTGGCATATTGTTCGCACATGCTCAGGGAATACTAAAATCATAGGGCCACCATGCACTGTGATCTGGTGACACACCCTACTCACACGGCTGTGGGACGCAGCGTAGTGCGCGACACAACACACGACTTTTTTATCGAAAATTACCCGCACGGCCGTGGGATACTCAGAGTGCTTCCGATAGAAGCTTTGTTTGTTGTGGCATCTTCCATGAGCCCACGGGTTGGTAACTTTATGGACTCTATTTTTAAAATGCCTATGAACCAAGAAGGAGCGGTGTATTTGTTACCGCCCGCGCAGTGCCATTTCTGCGACCATTGACGCAACTGAGCAGCATCAGAGCTGTTCACTACTGGGAATGTAAGCAGCTTACGAGCTCGACGCTCTCAGCACGGCAGCCTGCAGCACGCCACTCGACCCGGTAAGGGTGCACGGCCGCCCCCAACTGATCAGTATCCATACTAGGAATGTTGTGAGAATTGCACACCTCCAATGCAACTCCGCTGCCATCAGAGAAACAAACGCTGGAACGAAAAGGAAACTCGAGGTCACGGCCGGCACCGGTGGTCCGGCGTGCTGACGAGAGGATGAGGAGATGTAAAGACGAGAAGCAGCCTCAGGCCGGCGGGGGCTGGTGGGGGCGGGTGGGGGCTGGTGGGGGGTCCGTGGGAGGGGGTGGGGTGTCAGGGCCGCGACAACCATCGCCGCCGATAGCCCACCGTCGCCACATTCCGCGATAAAGCGGGTCGCATTCCACGGCGCCGGACAATGGGTCGTCCCGTCGGTCTGTTTGCTCAGGCAGACTCGGAGCTGCGCGGCCGAGAGGTTGGTCAGCCCGCCCCACCGTCACCGCCTCAGCCAGGCGCCACTGTGTCACACCGGGTCACAGTGTGTCACAGTGTGCCACGGGGCTGCCCCACTCCGCCCCGCCCCTTACCGGCCGCAGCAGCAGCGTGCGCGCGTGCCGGCGCCGCGCACGGCCGCCGATTCGCGACGGCGGTGCCGGGTAACAAACAGGCGGCGATTTGCCGCCGTTCCGAGCACAAAGCGGCGCCCCGCAGCGCGCTAACGCCGCAATGATCCCCGCAGCACGGCGCTCAACACTTTATTCGGCCGCCGGTCCTGTGTCGGCGATAAATCATGGCCGCGAGAGGAGCGGACGCGCTGACAATGCGGCGAAACAGGGGGCGCGAGCGGCGGGCCGGCGCGGCCAACAACAGGACGCGACGGCGGCGTCGGCGGCGGACCGTGACCGGGTACAGACACCCGGCCGGGACATCGGGTCGGACTACCCCTGCCCGGTCCAGACCCGACGCCGGTCTGGGCCGTGCTGGGTGGAATACAAATCCAGACGCCGGTACGGATCAGCCCGGTCCCGCGTTGTTAGATTCGGCTGCATTCCGTTTGCACCGGGGCCCAGCAACTGTGAGGCTACGTTCGCCAGGATATTACAGTAGAAAACCCGTCAAAAGGAAAGCTGTGGCATTAACTAAGCCTTTCAGAAAGAAGGAATGAAATCAATCACCTTTTAAAAGCCCCAAGCAGCTGAACAAGGGAATGCAAGCCATTTGGCCATAGCTCATGATTCGAAGTACAATGCACAAGCAGCTAACATTGTCACACATCATCCGATCTAGCCAATTGCAAACCGGTTTAGCCGACAGACATCAATGAATCATTCAAATCAGGCCAATGAACCATGACTCTGAAGCGCTTCAGACGCCACCGACAGCGGTACACCGCTCCGTCTACCCAGCGTACTGATATCAATCGTCTACCAGCTGACCCTGCAGGCCGCCAGCAGCTCCAGCTCCATGATGATTTAGGTGGTTGGGCCTCCCAGCTGCTAAAATTACATGGCGACAGCTCAAGCTCTTTGCAAAGCGGCGTCAATGAGCGGACTTGCCGTGACCGGCGCCTGGTGTGAATACGGTCTGATGATGCAGCTGGCCGGCTCTCCCGGCCGCCGCAGAATACCACCTCACACCCGGCGTCATGCAGCAAAGCGACGCTAACGAAGCCTTGTCGCGCCGGGCGGCCCGGGGCGGGCCGGGGCGGGCCGGCCCGGGCGGGCGTCGGTCGGGACCTCTGCCGTCCGAACTCTATCCGCCGGCTGACTGCGACCGATGACCAGCCTGTCATTGACGTCACGGGCCGTCAGCGGCGCGTCACCACGCCGGCCAGTATCGGCAGCATCGCCGGCTGATCGGTGACCGGCCTGCCGAGACGGTCAGCAGGAGACGGCCGCCGCCGCCGCAGAGAGCTAGAGAGATATGTCGACCGCCCTAACCCACTGGCACATCACCCAAATCCAGCCGCAGTTCGTCTGATGCAACTCAGCGATCAGGTTACCGATACTGTAATTTAATACCATGTAAAACATAGTACAAGAAGCCATGGCGATCCCATTAAGTCGACTTGCGATACAAGAAAAACACCTTTTTTCGAAGCATGAAATCGAATACTTGTAGCTTAGCTGATTATTCTCAATGAACCACGTCCTATAGCGAGCCTACCACTAGCGAAATCGTCCGCAGGCCCCGCGTCAGCCGAGCGCGCGGCAGACTTGCTAGATATGCCATGTGCACACTGCACAATGCACATTTGTTCACCGAATTGTCCATATTAGCCATGCAGCGTCTGGCTGACGACTGGGATCTCACGCCGGCCGGGATCCGCCCCCATACACAAGTGTCGCCTATTGTCCGTCCGTCCGTCCGTCCGTCCGTCCGTCCGTCCGTCCGTCTGTCTGTCTGTCTGTCTGTCTGTCTGTCTGTCTGTCTGTCTGTCTGTCTGTCTGTCTGTCTGTCTGTCTGTCTGTCTGTCTGTCCGTCCGTCCGTCCGTCCGTCCGTCCGTCCGTCCGTCCGTCCGTCCGTCCGTCCGTCCGTCCGTCCGTCCGTCTGTCTGTCTGTCTGTCTGTCTGTCTGTCTGTCTGTCTGTCTGTCTGTCTGTCTGTCTGTCTGTCTGTCTGTCTGTCTGTCCGTCCGTCCGTCCGTCCGTCCGTCCGTCCGTCCGTCCGTCCGTCCGTCCGTCCGTCCGTCCGTCCGTCTGTCTGTCTGTCTGTCTGTCTGTCTGTCTGTCTGTCTGTCTGTCTGTCTGTCTGTCTGTCTGTCTGTCTGTCTGTCTGTCTGTCTGTCTGTCTGTCTGTCTGTCTGTCTGTCTGTCTGTCTGTCCGTCCGTCCGTCCGTCCGTCCTTCCGTCCGTCCGTCCGTCCGTCCGTCCGTCCGTCCGTCCGTCCGTCCGTCCGTCCGTCCGTCCGTCCGTCCGTCCGTCCGTCCGTCCGTCCGTCCGTCCGTCCGTCCGTCCGTCCGTCCGTCTGTCTGTCCGGACACGCTGCTGGTCTATAGAGCCGGACAACCGGGGGCCGACGGCGACGGCGACGGCACCCCGATAGCGCTTTGTTTTCATTCACAGTCACGTGTGCCAAACACACGCGAAAGTGGGCCCGGCGCAGGGTTGACGGACATTTGTTGTTCCGTTTGTGTTGCATTGTATGCTCGTGAAGTGCCGTGTGTGATATCAGTTAGATAGCGACTTTGTGTAACATGGGAGTATTTGTGTTACGATGTCAAATCCGATTTATAGGTACTTATTTTTGTTCTTAAAAGAAGGTAGTATGTGTGCAGTATCTACACAACCATTGGTGGTCCGAATTTATACCGCCATAGCCAGAGTATTACACGTGCAACACGTGTAACAATTTAAAATTCGGTCAGCAACATTCACCAAACACCTTGTAGTGCTGAAAAGAGTTGCTGTGCCCGTGAATTTGGTGTCGATTCTTCGATAACATTTAGGTCCGGCAAGATAAACAAGGAAAATACGCCGGCAATATTGGCACCCCACGTCCGTGCGGCATAACACTGCTGTCGTTGCACAGTTTTATGTTCGCGTTTGTCATCTGCGTTTTTGTCAACGAGTTTTATAACACCACGCATAAAAAACGGCCAGACGGGAGCTAATGCCGTGAAAGACTTGCGCGACAGTCCAGTGTGCCGAATATGGCTAAGTTTGTCATTAATGTTGTCAGGCACGTCAGCATTTTTAGGTTCACCCACGGCAAGCACCGACATCGGATTACGGCGGAACGGCACAGCCGGCCAAAGCCTTCAAAAGACTAGGACAAAAATAACACTGAATGCAAGCTTACAGAGCATTCATTACGCTCAACTACGCTCGGGATGCTAGTCTCTGCTCTGTGAAGCTCGTAAGCTCGTTCCTGGGCCACTCGATATTGCAAGTGTACGGCGGCGGCAGCGTACGAATAGCACCGACGACCGGATTCGGTCGGCCGGTGGTGTCGAAACCGCCACCTGAGGCCCTCAGTCGGGTCCATCGGCCCATCGCTCTGTCACGCGCTGTCACGCCGCTCAAACAGCAGAGGTCACGCTGGCAGCGGGCGAAGGCTGCGCTACGTCGGTCTCTCAAGGGGCGGACTTCCCAGCGCTCGACAGCGGCGGCGGCGGCCGGGCGCGTATCGCGCTACTATCCGCAGTCCACACAGAGGCTGATCTGTGCCACGGAGACTGCCGGGGGCGCTCCGATGCCGAGGTCATACGGCGCCAGGACTGCGGCTGTATGTTTAATTCCGCCCACCTAACGAGGCAGTGCAGTGGCACCGGGGCAGACCCGACCGTGGCGGGCGACAGAGGTGACCATGCGGGGCAGTCGGCGGCGGCGGGAGGCGGCGCGGTGACAGCGTGTCTGCGCGTCCCGGCCGCGTTCCTGGCCGCGATGGCGATCAGTGGGCCGTCCTGCCGGCTGGCGGGGGGCTGCGGCCCGGGTGTGGGAGTGGGGCGCACCCCCGACGGGCGGCCCGACCAGGCGACAAACACAGCCGCCGCCGCCGCCGTCACATTCCGGGCAAACAATGCGCGCCGCCTGCTAAACTGGACCGACGGTAATGGCCTGATTATGCGCCGCGTCGCGAAAACAGCGCTGACCGGAGCAGATCGCTGGACGAGGTTCCCACCGGCGGCGGCGGGGGCGGCCAGGTGGCGGCCGGCAAGACTGATGACTCCGCCAGCGTGGCCAGCGTGGCCACCCCGGTACCACCGACACCGTCTCCGTCTCAATCAGTCGGTACAATGCTGGGGCCGCTAAATCAGCGACACAGTGTCGCGCGGTGTGGTCCGCCGCCGCCGCCGCCTTTATCCGCACACAATCCCGGCGCGGCCGGCCGAATATTTTCCTAGCTGAACGGGCGCACCACACGACAATGTACAACATAACTCTCCGGTAAGTGTTAGGCGGCAGCGGCGGCGGCGGCGGCGGCGGATAAGGCTGCGCCGCTGTGTGCCGGCTGCGGCGGCCGGCCACCGGGGGCGTGCCCAGTCATTGTGCCCCGACCGACACACGCAGCTGAACCAACTGCGCCACAAACGCCACAAAGCGGCGAGCTGCGCCACAAAGCGGCGAGCTGCGCCGGCCCCGTCCCGGCTGAACTGGGAGCGCCACCACGGACGGCTGGGTAGCTGGTGGGGCGTGGGAACAGACTCTGTCTCGCGCCAGGTAAGCCTGCGACAGTAAGCCGCACTACAGAATGGTGAACGTGTGTTCCGGACGTCACATCCTCTGATGACATAATAACTATAACGGGGACAGGAAACGTTTGCTGTTCGGTTGAGGTGTCGGCCAGCTGAGACGACCACGAGTGTTGTTACCGAGGATCAGTATAAGCCTTACAATACACACAGAGTGGCAGCAAGGCGAGAAATGGCCCTAATACGCCATACGCGTAGAAACAGGGGGGGGGGAGCCATGGTCCCTCACTTTTTGGCAATTTTTTGGTTAAAATATTTGATTTTGCTTGTCGAGATTTTGTTTCATGGAAAAAGGTTCGCCAAGACGAGAAGAGCCCAAATCTGCAAATAAATCTTCCATCTTCCATAGGGGGTTGGGTTTTTCTCAAGACGAAATAAAGTTTAACTCCCCCCCACACACTCTTTGCATGACGTTCCTACATCCCTGTAATACGCACATAATAATAATCTGATGAAAATGCTTGAACATACAAAGTGAATACAAGTAGGCAATGGAGCTTAAAGCATACCTACCTTTCTAAAAGGTTCACTTCCTCACATTGACTGGTATGGGCAAAATTCCGGGTAAAAAATGTTCTCGAAGAAAAATGCTCTTTGGTATTTGGTATGTAGAAAGCTTGTTTTCTTAATCAGACCAAATACGCATGATGCAAATTATCCTATTGTTCACGATGTGATTAAATACAGATATTTATCTCACAACAAAGGCGGATCCAGAACGGGTGGGGGGGGGGGGGGTACCAAAAAGTCTCACACAAATCTGAAAACTCATCGTAGGATTTCGCTTGCATATGCATTTGCATGCGCAAATGCATTTCGCATGCATTGATAGCTGATTTAAAACAAACTTTCCTTGGTAACAGTTGCTGATATTTTCTACTATATCAGGAAATGTAAATTTTGCGCAGATTTCAGACGGCTGGGGGGGGGGGCATGGCCCCTATGCCCCCCCCCCCCTGGATCCGCCCATGCCTCACAATGCATGCTATTGGGGTTTTACGACATAGCAACAGCAGCGTGCACATGCTGTCGGGCATTTATTACGTAATGTCCACTGATTTAAAGACCACTACAGGAGGAAGACCGATAGGTAGCATTACGCGAGCTCTGATCATACAACATAAGGAGCATAGTCAAATACATTATTTCGACTTTTCAGATAACTTCACTTCGAACAATTCAATTAGTAGTGACAGCGTCTGAGTTGCTCAGAACCTTAATATATTGGTGGTAACTACATGTTTATAAAATCAAGTCTAGTCGGGAACAAGCCACGCTAATGCGCGAAGGAAGAAGCTAATCTATTTGATGAGCCATATTTTAAATAGCAGCAGGGCCAGCAAACTCGTTTGCACCAAGATAGTAACGGGAGAGTGCCCATACACCTTAGAAGCACATACCTAATAACTGGATAATGCAAGCTGACAGCAGTCTGCACAACTGCATTACGATGTCGCCCGCAAAGTTGTCACAGCCGCCTATTTTCCAGATAAAATCAAACCGCGCGGAGATTCTGTGAAATAAGCCCGGTTGTGAAGGCGACCAACCACGCGTGGCATTCGCAACTCTCACGCACGCGCGGGGACACGCGCCAGCACACACCAACACATACAGTGGTCCTTTTCCCGGTCACATATCGCATATATGGCCGACATCAGCACCATGGAAGTCAAAAAGCGCATGTAGAACAAGAACTCAAGGAATCTGGCCACTCAACTCGTGCAAGTCTGCGCTCATGAATACATTTCCAGGTGTTAGCCTAATAGGTACAATATGCATTACACCCCAAACGGAGGTCGAGTGTGCAGGCAAATGGTAAACGACACTACACACCGGCCCACACTGCACAAAGCTGCCACAATACCGCCCTGCAGAGCGGGTGTCTGGCGCTGAAGGTGTGACGTCACACAGGACCACACTGCACAGCTGCCACAATACCGCCCTGCAGAGCGGGTGTCCGGCGCTGAATGTGTGAGGTGTGACGTCACACTGGACCACACTGCACAGAGCTGCCACAATACCGCCCTGCAGAGCGGGTGTCTGGCGCTGAAGGTGTGACGTCACACAGGACCACACTGCACAGCTGCCACAATACCCGCCCTGCAGAGCGAGTGTCCGGCGCTGAAGGTGAGGTGTGACGTCACACTGGACCACACTGCACAGAGCTGCCACAATACCGCCCTGCAGAGCGGGTGTCTGGCGCTGAAGGTGTGACGTCACACAGGACCACACTGCACAGCTGCCACAATACCGCCCTGCAGAGCGGGTGTCCGGCGCTGAAGGTGTGAGGTGTGACGTCACACAGGACCACACTGCACAGAGCTGCCACAATACCGCCCTGCAGAGCGGGTGTTCGGCGCTGAATGTGTGAGGTGTGACGTCACACAGGACCACACTGCACAGCTGCCACAATACCGCCCTGCAGAGCGGGTGTCCGGCGCTGAAGGTGAGGTGTGAGGTGTGACGTCACACAGGACCACACTGCACAGCTGCCACAATAACGCCCTGCAGAGCGAGTGTTCGGCGCTGAAGGTGTGAGGTGTGACGTCACACTGGACCATCTGCTGACCTGGTGACTAACCTCAGGTCACCACCCCGCCCTGACCCCGCCCCGCGGCCTGTACCGACCCCCGCACCAGGACCAGGGCCGAGGTCGGCCGACAGAGGACCTGACCTGACCCCGCCCCGCGGGCCTGTACTGACCCCGCACCAGGACCAGGGCCAAGGCCGGCCGACAGAGAACCTGACCTGACCCCGATCCTGTACTGACCCCGCACCAGGATCAGGGTCGAGGCCGGCTGACAGAGGACCTGACCTGACCCCGCCCCGCGGCCTGTACCGACCCCGCACCAGGACCAGGGCCGGCTGACAGAGGACCTGACCTGACCCCGCCCCGCGACCTGTACCGACCCGCACCAGGACCAGGGCCGGCCGACAGAGGACCTGACCTGACCCCGCCCCGCGGCCTGTACCGACCCCGCACCAGGACCAGGGCCGGCCGACAGAGGACCTGACCTGACCCCGCCCCGTGACCTGTACCGACCCCGCACCAGAACCAGGGCCGGCCGACAGAGGACCTGACCTGACCCAGCCCCGCGACCTGTACCGACCCGCACCAGGACCAGTGCCGGCCGACAGAGGACCTGACCTGACCCCGCCCCCGCGACCTGTACCGACCCGCACCAGGACCAGGGCCGGCCGACAGAGGACCTGACCTGACCCCGCCCCGCGACCTGTACCGACCCGCACCAGGACCAGTGCCGGCCGACAGAGGACCTGACCTGACCCCCGCCCCGCGACCTGTACCGACCCGCACCAGAACCAGGGCCGGCCGACAGAGGACCTGACCTGACCCAGCCCCGCGACCTGTACCGACCCGCACCAGAACCAGTGCCGGCCGACAGAGGACCTGACCTGACCCCGCCCCGCGACCTGTACCGACCCCGCACCAGGACCAGGGCCGGCCGACAGAGGACCTGACCTGACCCCCGCCCCGCGACCTGTACCGACCCGCACCAGGACCAGGGCCGGCCGACAGAGGACCTGACCTGACCCCGCCCCGCGGCTTGTACCGACCCCGCACCAGGACCAGGGCCGGCCGACAGAGGACCTGACCTGACCCAGCCCCGCGACCTGTACCGACCCGCACCAGGACCAGTGCCGGCCGACAGAGGACCTGACCTGACCCCCGCCCCCGACCTGTACCGACCCGCACCAGGACCAGGGCCGGCCGACAGAGGACCTGACCTGACCCCGCCCCGCGGCTTGTACCGACCCCGCACCAGGACCAGGGCCGGCCGACAGAGGACCTGACCTGACCCAGCCCCGCGACCTGTACCGACCCGCACCAGGACCAGTGCCGGCCGACAGAGGACCTGACCTGACTCAGCCCCGCGACCTGTACCGACCCGCACCAGGACCAGTGCCGGCCGACAGAGGACCTGACCTGACCCCGCCCCGTGACCTGTACCGACCCGCACCAGGACCAGGGCCGGCCGACAGAGGACCTGACCTGACCCCGCCCCGCGGCCTGTACCGACCCCGCACCAGGACCAGGGCCGGCCGACAGAGGACCTGACCTGACCCCGCCCCGCGGCCTGTACCGACCCCGCACCAGGACCAGGGCCGGCCGACAGAGGACCTGACCTGACCCCGCCCCGCGGCCTGTACCGACCCCGCACCAGGACCAGGGCCGGCCGACAGAGGACCTGACCTGACCCAGCCCCGCGACCTGTACCGACCCGCACCAGGACCAGTGCCGGCCGACAGAGGACCTGACCTGACCCAGCCCCGCGGCCTGTACCGACCCCGCACCAGGACCAGGGCCGGCCGACAAAGGACCTGACCTGACCCCGCCCTGCGGCCTGTACCGACCCCCGCACCAGGACCAGGGCCGGCCGACAGAGGACCTGACCTGACCCAGCCCCGCGGCCTGTACCGACCCCGCACCAGGACCAGTGCCGGCCGACAGAGGACCTGACCTGACCCAGCCCCGCGGCCTGTACCGACCCCGCACCAGGACCAGGGCCGGCCGACAGAGGACCTGACCTGACCCAGCCCCGCGACCTGTACCGACCCCGCACCAGGACCAGGGCCGGCCGACAGAGGACCTGACCTGACCCCGCCCCGCGGCTTGTACCGACCCCGCACCAGGACCAGGGCCGGCCGACAGAGGACCTGACCTGACCCCGCCCCGCGACCTGTACCGACCCGCACCAGGACCAGTGCCGACCGACAGAGGACCTGACCTGACCCCGCCCCGCGACCTGTACCGACCCCGCACCAGGACCAGTGCCGGCCGACAGAGGACCTGACCTGACCCCGCCCCGCGGCCTGTACCGACCCCGCACCAGGACCAGTGCCGGCCGACAGAGGACCTGACCTGACCCCGCCCCGTGACCTGTACCGACCCGCACCAGGACCAGGGCCGGCCGACAGAGGACCTGACCTGACCCAGCCCCGCGACCTGTACCGACCCGCACCAGGACCAGTGCCGGCCGACAGAGGACCTGACCTGACCCCGCTCCGCGGCTTGTACCGACCCGCACCAGGACCAGGGCCGGCCGACAGAGGACCTGACCTGACCCAGCCCCGCGGCCTGTACCGACCCCGCACCAGGACCAGTGCCGGCCGACAGAGGACCTGACCTGACCCCGCCCCGCGGCTTGTACCGACCCCGCACCAGGACCAGGGCCGGCCGACAGAGGACCTGACCTGACCCCGCCCCGCGGCCTGTACCGACCCCGCACCAGGACCAGGGCCGGCCGACAGAGGACCTGACCTGACCCCGCCCCGCGGCCTGTACCGACCCGCACCAGGACCAGGGCCGGCCGACAGAGGACCTGACCTGACCCCGCCCCGCGGCTTGTACCGACCCCGCACCAGGACCAGGGCCGGCCGACAGAGGGCCTGACCTGACCCCAGCCCCGCGACCTGTACCGACCCGCACCAGGACCAGGGCCGGCTGACAGAGGACCTGACCTGACCCCGCCCCGTGACCTGTACCGACCCGCACCAGGACCAGTGCCGGCCGACAGAGGACCTGACCTGACCCCGCCCCGCGACCTGTACCGACCCGCATCAGGACCAGGGCCGGCCGACAGAGGACCTGACCTGACCCCGCCCCGCGGCTTGTACCGACCCCGCACCAGAACCAGGGCCGGCCGACAGAGGACCTGACCTGACCCCGCCCCGCGACCTGTACCGACCCGCACCAGGACCAGGGCCGGCCGACAGAGGACCTGACCTGACCCCGCCCCGTGACCTGTACCGACCCGCACCAGGACCAGGGCCGGCCGACAGAGGACCTGACCTGACCCCGCCCCGCGACCTGTACCGACCAGCACCAGGACCAGGGCCGGCCGACAGAGGACCTGACCTGACCCCGCCCCGCGACCTGTACCGACCCGCACCAGGACCAGGGCCGGCCGACAGAGGACCTGACCTGACCCCGCCCCGCGGCCTGTACCGACCCGCACCAGGACCAGGGCCGGCCGACAGAGGACCTGACCTGACCCCGCCCCGCGACCTGTACCGACCCGCACCAGGACCAGGGCCGGCCGACAGAGGACCTGACCTGACCCCCGCCCCGCGGCCTGTACCGACCCCGCACCAGGACCAGGGCCGGCCGACAGAGGACCTGACCTGACCCAGCCCCGCGGCCTGTACCGACCCGCACCAGGACCAGGGCCGGCCGACAGAGGACCTGACCTGACCCCGCCCCGCGACCTGTACCGACCCGCACCAGGACCAGTGCCGGCCGACAGAGGACCTGACCTGACCCCGCCCCGCGACCTGTACCGACCCGCACCAGGACCAGTGCCGGCCGACAGAGGACCTGACCTGACCCCGCCCGCGACCTGTACCGACCGCACCAGGACCAGGGCCTGCCGACAGAGGACCTGACCTGACCCCGCCCCGCGGCTTGTACCGACCCGCACCAGGACCAGTGCCGGAGGACCTGACCTGACCCCGCCCCGCGGCCTGTACCGACCCGCACCAGGACCAGGGCCGGCCGACAGAGGACTGTCCGCTGACGTCATAATCGCCTCGGTATGACGTCAGCAGCGCCGCCACGCCACCGTCAGCAGCCGCCTCGGTTTGCGCGGCAGGGCAGAGGAGCGCA